>JAUCBJ010001342.1:0-41338 GCA_032718475.1 Nemertoderma westbladi
TCATAGTGCAGCTAGTGACACAGACCCATTCGCAGTTTTATGGGGAATAATCTAGTGTGACGCACTTCAAACATTCTTGTTGAGAATTGTGGTTGATTATGTTCTATGCATGTCCTTAGAACATCTTAATAAATATGGGTTGATGGTGTGAATAATCTCCGGTTATGTTTGTTCAGTGGGATCACGTTTGCGTCTCACACGCACATTTGTTTTGTAATTAGGATCGAAACTTATCTAGGTTTTCGTGTTGTGTCACGTTTGGTTTTCCCAACGCCGATATGTTTATATTTGTGCTTTGTAGATCGAACCGTGTAGGTTGTCCAGTGGGATCACGTTTGGGTTGTCAAACGCTGATACAATTATTGTAAGTCATATGATCCATGTCATCGACCCCCTGCCCCCGCCAGCCCATAGATGCAATTGGATCGAAACGTAATTGTTTGTCCAACCAGTAGCTCCGACCAATCAGGGATGAACTACGACCAATCAGCATTCAGAGCATTCCGATCCCGATTTGCATAATGTCTGGCTATAAAAGGGCCTGTTTTCTCATTTTCCTTACCTTCTTGCATCTTCACACTCTGCTTGCGGAAGCCCCTGACTTTTACAACTTAAGTTTTAATATTTTTAGCAGCATTTTTATCTATAAATAGAATTTCTGTATTTTCTGCAACTTCTGCAATATATTTTAATTTCTCACTAATTATAACGATATAATATATAGTTCCGTCAGTTCTCTATGACTTCAACCTTGTTTTATATCAACTCCCCCCCCCATTCCATTCAGTCCACTTCATTGCTTGCTAACGGGAGGTGTCTAATCGCCCTCACACTTGATAAGACCCGACGGAACAGGCGCAGTCTCCCCCTCTCCTTCGCTCAACTCTGCGCTGTTCCTCACCATCATGGTATCACAACCTACGGACTCAAGAAGTAGAAGAAATCCAGCTATACTTGGGATCAAGGAGGTTGAAGCCTTCGCATAACTACGAAGTAAGGGGAAGGCTAGTTCATTGTGTCAAGTACAATGCACACATCTGACTCCAGACCATATATAGATCATTGGGAATGTCTACAGGCTTCACTCTTGAACGAAGTCGTCTCCTCTTTGCAGGACATTGCTTTCACCGAAAGGATCTGCCGAACTCAGTAGGATGGGATTGTGGCAAGATGAAAATGAGGGAAAATGGTAATGTGGGAAAATTATAATGTCGCCGATAGATGGGAATGTGTGAAGATGAGATTGTAAGACGATGGGAATCTGATAAGATGGGAATGTGGGTAGAAGGGAATGTGGGAAGATGAGAATGTGGGAAGATGGGAATGTGGGAAGATGGGAATGTGGAAATATGGGAATCTGATAAGATGGGAATGTGGGTAGATGGGTGAGAATTTGGTAAGATGGAAATCTAAGAAGATGTGAATGTGGGAAGATGTGAGGTAGGTGGGATTATGGGTAGATGGATGGGATGTAGGAAGATATGGGAAGATTTATGGAAATGTGGAAAGATGGAAATCTCGGAATGTTGGTAGATGGGTGACGACAATGTGGGAAGATCGGCATGCGGGAATATTTGTGGAAATATGGGAACTTAATGTGAGAAGATGGATGAGAGTGGGGAAAGATGGGAAGATGGGAATGTGGAAAGATGGGAATGTGGGTAGATCGGAATGTGGGTAGATGGATGGGAATATGGGAAGATTTATGAAAATGTGGAAAGATGGAAACTGGGAAAATTTGCTTTGCAGGCTTTGTTCTAGTGTCAAGCTTGGGAGAACCAATGAGACACCTCCAATGTTGTATGTTATCTGGTTGGAGATGCAGAGGGTGTGCATTGTACTTGACACAGTGAACCCGACGTAGCATCTTGCCAATGTGCCATCCACAGATTTGGAGTCCTCAGTGGTTAGAGCCCAGCATGCACTCCCATAGAGGAGTACTGGAACCACTGCTGCTCTAATTAATCGGACCCTAAGTTTCCGATTAATTCTCTGTGACTTCCAAATTCTGGAAAGCCCATTCAATGCTGCCCATGCCTTTCTCTTACGTATTCGAAGGTCCTCACCTGACTTCCGGATCCATTATCCCAGGTAACAGAAGTTGTCCACATGCTCAAGCATACCATCTTTTGAGCTTTTCCTCATCCGATCAGAGATTTGCTGTCATAATTTTGGTCTTTTTGGTGTTAATAAAAAGACCAACACTAGAAGCAGCCTGTTCTAATGAGCTGAGGAGCCGTTGGTATCCTTCTAGTGATTCTGAGAGTACTCCTATGTCATCAGCAAAGTCTAGATCAGTTAGGTACTTGGCAGGATTTCCTTGGTCGTATCGCCAATGGGAATATCTGTGAGTACAGACTCAGACACTTTTACTTCTATGAAGTTATCAGGCAATACCCTGTCATTATTGAGGAGCTTTTCAAAGTGAGCCTTCCAACCATTGAGGTGATCGGCTGGTGATTCAGCTTTAACCTTGGTGGTTGGTTGGATTTTCCGCCCAGTAAGCAGATTGATTGATTTCCATGCCTGGGATGATTGTCGTTGGCATCATTGATGGCATCAACAATGCCCCGTTGTTGTGGGAGGCCCTAAGCCGCGGCCTACTCGGCCTATGCCTTAATACGGCCCTGATTATTAAAAAAAATAAATTTAAATGGATACATTAAATACATAAACAATTATATACTCTATCAACGTTTTAATAGTAGGCTCCCTATAACTGTAAAATCTATAACTTTTTTTTATAACCTTTCTTTGGCTACGCAAATGCCTGGGCTGGGACAATGTGAATCCTATCTGGTCGGGCTGCTAATGGAACTAACATTAACATATTATTTTGCTTTTCTGGAAAGGCAACGCATTTTACAGATATTACAGTATTTAATGAAACTTTTCCGGCCCTTTCAACATTTTTTCAAGAGGGGGGGGGGGGGGGGGGGGGGGGGGGGCATGGGCCAACGCCCCCCTCCCCAAATCCGCCACTGTATCGAACTACCCACCTTTCGACTTTTCTATCTTCCCCAAATCCCACCCATCCACCCACCTATCTGATAAATGCATTGATGCATAAAAATTTAATTTATTTGTGTATATTAAAGAATACCGAAGATGAAATCGTGAATGAATCATCTGTTTATTTTGTCTGCAGGTGGAGAGGCAGAGAGGTTACTGTCCTTGTCCTATATGTAATGTAATGAACAATCCAAGACCGAATTCCCGTAGTACAACCTAATAATAATATTGTACTGGAACAATTCCAGGGCCTGGATGGATGTTGAATGCCAGCTCAGTGTTTTAGCTTGGTTCTACAGTTGCCGCCTGTAAGCTTTAGAGTTTTATCACTGATCAATGTGATTGGAATGGTTATATTTCTTGGTACCTGGATAAGTAGCCACCAATCCCCTTTCTCCCTATCCTATTCCCATTTAATAAAAAGGCCCAATGCAACAGCTTAAGCAAGCAGAGCAGTGTGATGGGTGTGTGATGTTGGCTGGTTGGGGTTTGAGCCAGATATATACTGGAGTTCTACATAAGAGTGCAGTGAGCTGGTTTTATATTATTTAGGTAATAGATAGTGTGTAGCAAACATAAGCCATTCCAAGTTTGCATAACTCTGTTAATTATTTGCTATATCAGGTTGTTTGTTAATTATTTATTATTAGTTGTAGTAATGTAATGTAGGCCTAATGTATGTAAAGTAGAGTAGTAGTCGGCAGTCGGCTAGGTCTGTTACCGGTTCTTTAAATACGTTCTATAAATTTTCCTCCCACCGGTAATAGTTGAAAATTGAGGAATTAGGTAGGCCCTAGGATGTTTTTTTCCATTATTTTCCTGGTTTTGTTTTAACACCAGGACCGCATTCTCATTTCGCTGTTAAGTCTTCAATGACTGCCTGCGAGGAAAAAACAGTTGTTATTCCGGAATTCCGCTACCAGTCT
This sequence comes from Nemertoderma westbladi, assembly GCA_032718475.1. Lineage (NCBI taxonomy): Eukaryota > Metazoa > Xenacoelomorpha > Nemertodermatida > Nemertodermatidae > Nemertoderma > Nemertoderma westbladi. The sequence continues at coordinate 3,939 of JAUCBJ010001342.1, forward strand.
GCTGGGCTGGTCTGGTAGTGGAATTCCGGAATAAACCAGTAACTTTTTACTGACAACCTATTACATTATTACAGTAGGCCCTATTAGTTACAGAAGTACATTATTACAGTATTAGTCTTCTTAGGAGGCCTTCATTAGGCTTTCTAAACATAAATTAAGGGCATAAATACGTAAAAGTACATAGCGGTACAACATCAACCAGCTGAATTAGCCGACCAATAAACAAGATACATTAGTACCCCAACAGCCCAAGCTGCCAAGTAGTACTGCGGTAATTAGTATATGTTAAAATATAACTACCTAGGTAATACACCATACTGCCATAACCCGTAATATACCGGTAGTGTCATTTTCCAGTTATCATATTGCTTGACATTTGAAACAACTACCTGACTACCTACGGCATACCGCTGTTGGCCACCTACTAAAAAATAAATAACACATTCTAGAATTTTGTGTATTTCTTAAATCGAATAAATGGCCTACAGAGCACGATACTTCTTGCAATGTTTGAACGCCTATAGGCCTACTGCTGTACTGCTATATCTCAGCTGTTTCTTAACGAAATTCAGATATTTTTACATATTTGGAATCCATGCAAATCAAGCTGTCAAGTTTTCCACTTTCTAATGATATGAATAAATTATTACTAAATGTGAAGAATGACCACGATACAGAGGGTGCGATTTAGCAAGACACTTTTTAAATCACTTATATTATAATAAAATTAAAAGGCAAAATCACCAGAAAATTACACGATATTACTGGTCATGGACTCAATGACTCGTGGTGTACGTGTAATATAATGTTAAAAAAATATTTTGTGTTTTTAATAATAATTAATTTTTGACATAGTCCTGCTCCTGGAATATAGTGTCGTATACATTCAAGTACCTAGGCCTACCTATCTAGTGCCCTTCCCAAAATTTTTGTACAAATTTTAATTCTTAACACTAATCGGTACAGACTTGTGGTCTTTACTAAATGGTACATGTGTGCTACAATTTGTAGTCATGTATGTCCCCCATGTCAATTGTATTTACTAAGTAATTTCAATAGGCCTATATGGTTCATTTGAGCTGTAAAACTAAATTAAAACTAAATTAAATTTGCAATTATTTAACTGTCTAACCAGGCAGCCAGACTGCAGACTGTCATCCTGAACTGAACACAATGTTGTTTTCAGATCTGCAGATCATGATCAGGGTGATTTATCACATATTTCTCCCAAATAGACTACTTTAAACATACAGAATATATTAGAGATCGCCTAACAAAACTGGCACAGCCCATCCATATCGTTAGTTTCTGATATTTTAGGGGAAAGGAGCAGGTTACAGTGACTACTGGTAATTATTCTAACCAAAACAATAAATGACTATTAATTCACAATTCTTGTAAGAATATTATCAAATCGTAGACAGCGAATTAGAAATTTGAATCGTTGAAAGCCAAGAGTAGCTTTAAAGAATGGTGGTCCATCAATCGGATGCCAGAGCTCTTGAATGTTTTGATGTGCGCTTTTATATATATATACTCCTGTCATTATCAGTACAGCCAGGCTCGCTTTTAGCTCAACAAATGAAAACTGAATGAATGTTTTTCCAAGTTTTTCACCTAGGATTCGACATTTTCTATTGGTCTCACGCAATATGATGTAAATAATTTCATATTGTAAAAAACATAAAAAAACTATCAAGTTCCGTTATTGGGTTTTGTAAAACTCTAGGTACAACTCTGACAATATCTATCCGTGATTTCTTTCTTGGTTTGGGTTCTGATTCAACATACTCATCACCAGAACGTGCTAAAATGATATTTTCATTTGTGCCTGGTAATGTGGATATAGATTCTCCTGAATCATACTCACTATCACTACCACCACTACAGCTGCTCTCGATCTCAAGTTCAAAATCACTATCACTCAATAAACCTGAAATATTATCAATGTTTGAATCACAGTCATTTTCACTTTCCTCAATAATATATTTTCTTCCCCTTCACGTGCTTCATCAGATGAACCTTCACTGCCATCATGAACATCTTCGCCAAATATTATATGATGTTCTAAACTACGCCAAACTCTGGACATTTACGGAAACCGGGTGGGTACGTACATATAGAAATAGAATAATAAAACGTACAACCTACACAATGATGTTGCAGACTTACTGACTGACATATACAGTATGATTTCGTTTTGTCAAGTAATAATTCTTATTGTAATTGTAATAATGTAAAGACCCAATCAAAATTGACTTTGATTAAATTTATGGTTGGGGAAATCGCCAATAAGATAATTTTTCAGATGGGCAGGTGCCTCAGAATTAGCTATTGAGTGTTGTTGTGTAGCATGAATGTGTAGCTCTTACCTAAAACATCAATATTACTTTACTGACTGTATATAACCTGTTTCTGCATCATATTGAACACAACCCCTCACTCTATAACAACAATTTCATATGTGATTATATGGAGAACTCAAGACTACATTTTGTAGTTGACATGTACCTTTGGAGGTTTTCTATTCTCAGTGGTGTATAAATAGACATTTATGGTCATAGGAATGTTTAAGCATATATTTAATGCCTTAATCTAGGGATAGATGGCGCCTGGAGTATTAATTCCAAAATTTCTTTAACAAACTTGATGCTGAAACATTTCGGACTACAAAATGTAGCACACATGTACGTATTAGTGTTAATGATATTGGCATTTCATGACATTTGAAACAAGGATAATTTCACCTCCCTAGGCCTACCGTACTTTTTAGTGCTGTAATGGGTAGGGTATGTCAGAATTTTTTTTTGCTTTCATTCTTTATCTACAAGCGTTTAAAAAATGTGTCCCTGTAGATATTTCTCTCTCTCTAGTTACCCTGCAGTTATCCTTCAACCTCGAAGTAATTTGTTGATACTGTTAGAAAGCTGTGGATGCAAGGAGTCCACATTGCACATTGTAGCACAATCTAAATTTCGTTGTAAAATAACTGAGATATGAGCGTTCAAAAGTTTCATGGTTTTGCACCTGTGCAAAATAGTGCTTGTACCTGAATAACGGCACTGTCGGCACTTCATTCCAGCTCCAGGACATGGTGTATGTGTGGTGAATTTTTAGCAAACTGGCAAATCCTTTGATTGATGGTGGCATCCGACAGTCACATCATATAATTTAAGGATGTACTGAACACATTGGACTTTGGGGAATTTTACATATTTTTTAAATAGAACTTTTATGTCAAGGGCTGTTATCTTTGTTGACTTCTTCAAGGCCTTTGATTCAGTCTCTCGCTCACGTATGTTCAGCATACTTTCATTATATGGGATTCCTGATGAAATTATTGCAGCAATCAGATCAGTATACGATGGTTCGACAACATTTGTGTCTATTGTTGATGGTGACACAGAACCATTTGAAGTGTTATGGGGCGTCCTCCAGGGAGACACACTTGCACCATTCTTGTTCATAATTGTGGTTGATTATGTTCTACGCATGTCCTTAGATCATCATAATGATGATGGGGTGATGATAACTCCACCTACTGGCTCCAGAAGTCGAGGAAATACTGCCAAGTACCTAACTGATCTAGACTTTGCTGATGACTTAGGAGTACTCTCAGATTCATTAGAGGGAGCCCAACGGCTCCTCAGCTCATTAGAACATGCTGCTTCTAGTGTTGGTCTTTTTATTAACTCCAGAAAGACCAAAATTTTGACAGTTAACTTTGAAAGTCCTCAGCAAGTCTCTGATCGGATGAGCATAAGCTCAAAGGATGGTATGCTTGAGCATGTGGACGACTTCTGTTACCTGGGATCATGGATCCGGAAGTCAGGTGAGGACCTTCGAATACATAAGGGAAAGGCATGGGCAGCCTTGAATAGGCTTTCCAGGATTTGGAAGTCACCGAGAATTAATCGGAAACTTAAGGTCCGATTATTTAGAGCAGCAGTAGTTCCAGTACTCCATTCTGGGCTCTAACTGCTGAGGACACCAAATCTCTGGATGGCACATTCACAAGAATGCTACGCCGGGTTCATTGTGTCAAGTACAATGCACACATCTCCAACCAGACACTATATAACATTGGAGGTGTCTCATTGGTTCCCCCAAGCGTGACACTAGAACAAAATCGCCTCCGCTTTGCAGGACATTGCTTTCGCCGTGAGGACCAGCCAGTGCATAATCTTGTACTTTGGCAGCCTCATGGAGTGAATAAGCATGGTGGACAGCCCATGACTTTCTTGAGACGCATCTTAAAGGACACTGGCCTTGAAGATGCGGATGATCTAGCAAATGTCATGGGTGATAGGGAGTTGTGGCTGTGCAATTTTGTTGACAAGCCGGCACAGCATTCTTAAAAATGCAGCTGCAATGCAGCATGCCGATCCTAGTAGTATGTCAAGGGCTCATAATGGTTATATAGGTTTTTTTAATGGGGGAGGAGGCTTGTGTAATTGAAGTCGATATGCACGTACATGATGATGAATCAGCTTGTGGTTATATTTCTTTTTTAGTATTATCAGATTTTCAGCCTGCCGTAATTGATGATTGGAAGATACAATAATGTTTTTATATGCAGATCCAATGGGAAGTATTGGAAAATTCTTGTCTGTCAGGTATTTTTCCTACATTCGAATCTTCGACTTTGTTCATTTGTGCATCACATTGTTTTGGCAATGGCAACGCCCACCAAAACAATAAAAAGAGAGGCAACAGAACGGGTAACAGTTGTATTTTTGGGATTAATCAGCTGTTATTAGCATCGATTTTCCCCTGGAGATTTTGATGGCGTCGAAAGCCAATCCCCCCCCCCCCCCCACATCCTTCTCTCCCCTATCTGGTTTGCAATGATTAAATATCATGAAACCTCTTGCAACTGTGCTCAGTGATTTATGGACATGTGACCAATAATCACTATTGCGTATTGGTCACCAATAGTCACCATTGGCCACCAATAGTAGTCACCATCGGTGACTATTGACGCAAATATCCTCCCAGATGATTAATACCTCGTCTCTGAGAGGGAATTAAAAATATCCGGATATGCGGGATATTTTCTGTTGTTATTTTAAAGATACAAATTTACAAGAGGACGATATATTTACAATAATTTTTGTTTATTGTATAACTGTCTATCAATCTATCAATTTATCATGTGCTGGAACATTTCACATTGAACATATATTCCCCAATGCATAGTCAGTCATAGTGCAGTAGTGGTAGCGCGCATCCGAAATTACTTTGTTAAATGTTTAAATTATATTGTACGAGGTAGTACCATATTACTAAACTAAAGTAATAAACAGTTTTATTTCATTATAAATAAAGTTTCAACAATCAATGTGTGAGTTGCATCTGCAGCATATGCTGAGCTGATAAGGTGCTTCATATTACTACCGGCACCGGGTATATATTATTATCTTATATTATATAATAATATACATACGTAATATCTATGTAACCTTTTTGATTATTGATAGTAACAATGTGTTGGCAAGCTGTATTTTTCGAGGTGTTTGTTATTACACATTTCGATTAGACTATAGCTGTATAGTGCATGACGTGACACTTAGTGAGGTCTAATTTGTATTTCCAATCGTTATAATAAACATTATCTTGTTTGATACATAATATTTATCTGGACTTCATATTTCGATATCGAAATATAAATTGATGATAACTCAAAAATAGAAGAACATATACATTTATACACATCGGTCCGGTACGTATACAGTAATGGCCTCAATTCCAACTGGACCCGACAGCGGATTCGTGAGCGGTGGCGTTAATCTGTCCGAGAACGTCCGTGGACAGCCATTCGAGGTGGGACCCAAATACGTCAACCTACAATACATTGGGGAAGGAGCTTATGGCATGGTCGTCTCGGCGCACAACAGCGAGACGGGACAACGAGTGGCCATTAAAAAGATTAGTCCGTTCGAGCATCAGACCTACTGCCAACGGACACTTCGAGAAATTAAAATATTAACGCGATTTAAACACGAAAATATCATTAACATCCAGGACATAGTCCGTCCTTCCTCAAAGGAGCTTATGAAAGATGTTTATATCGTTCAGTGTCTTATGGAGACCGATCTGTATAAGCTTCTTAAAACGCAACAATTGAGCAACGATCATGTTTGCTATTTCCTTTACCAGATTCTGCGAGGATTAAAGTACATCCACTCTGCAAACGTAATCCATCGGGACCTCAAGCCGAGCAACCTTCTCCTCAACACTACCTGCGACCTAAAGATCTGCGACTTCGGATTGGCCAGGGTGGCAGACCCCAACCACGACCACACAGGTTTCCTTACAGAGTACGTGGCCACTCGCTGGTACCGTGCCCCCGAGATCATGCTCAACTCAAAGGGATATACCCGTAGCATCGACGTATGGTCAGTGGGTTGCATCCTTGCCGAGATGCTCTCGAACAGACCCCTATTCCCCGGCAAACACTACTTAGATCAGTTGAATCACATTCTAAACATCCTGGGTTCCCCGTCACAAGAAGATCTAAATTCCATCAAGAATGAGAAAGCCCGCAGCTACCTGCAGGGGTTGCCCTTCAAGCAGAAAGTCCCGTTCAGTCGGCTCTTCCCCAAAGCCAGTCCAGCAGCGCTCGACATCCTCGAGAAGATGTTGACCTTCAACCCAAAGAATCGCATCGACGTTATGGAGGCTTTAACCCATCCCTATGTCGAGCAGTACTATGAGCCTGCGGATGAACCTGTGGCTGAGAAACCATTTACCTTTGACGTGGAGTTAGATGACGACCCCAAAGAAACTATAAAGGATTATATTTACGAAGAGATTATTACTCTACCTGCGCGAATGGCTATGGGTACGGGGATGGTGTAACCTATATCATATAGGCATATACGTGTACCGGTATTGGTTGTGTATATATACGTGTACGTACCGGTACCGGTATTGGACTGATTGTGTATATATACTTACGTCTACTGGTTGTGTATATATACGTGTACCGGTACCGGTGCTGTACTGATTTTGTATATATATACGTGTACCGGTACTGTACTGGTTGTGTATATATACGTGAATGTGTTATGGTACCGGTACTGTACTGGTTGTGTATATATACGTATACTGGTTGTGTATATATACGTGTACCGGTACCGGTATTGGACTGATTGCGTATATATACGTGTACTGGTTGTGTATATATACGTGTACTGGTTGTGTATATATACGTGTACTGGTTGTGTATATATACGTGTACCGGTACCGGTATTGGACTGGTTGTGTGTATATACGTGTACTGGTTGTGTATATATACGTTTACCGGTACCGGTATTGGACTGGTTGTGTATATATACGTGTACTGGTTGTGTATATATACGTGTACTGATTGTGTATATATACGTGTACTGGTTGTGTATATATACGTGTACTGGTTGTGTATATATACGTTTACCGGTACCGGTATTGGACTGGTTGTGTATATATACGTGTACTGGTTGTGTATATATACGTGTACTGGTTGTGTATATATATACGTGTACCAGTACCGGTGCTGTACTGATTGTGTATATACGTGTACCGGTACTGTACTGGTTGTGTATATATACGTGTACTGGTTTTGTATGTATATATACATGTTCCGGCACTGTACCGGTTGTTTATATATATACGTGTACCGGTACTTTACCGGTTGTGTATGTATATGCGGTATATATACGTATACCGGTACTGTTTGTGTATCTTTATATGAGTACTGGTTACCGTTAACAACCTTTATATTAGCGTATGTATGTATATATACATACCGGTACCGGCTCTCTGTGAATTAGCTACCAAATCATTTTCGATTACATTAATGTGCTAAAAACATATAATTCGCGTCGACGTTTTCAATCTCTGGTTGTGATGTTATTTCTTTTCTATAACGTTTACTTCCATATGGCTGTTCTGCACCAACTGTTAAACCAATTATTGTTATTTAATTTGTTGCTATAACTCTGCTGATGTTATGATACGTTTGTATTTTAGATATATCGTGTTATGTGATTGTATTATAACGCGGAACCACTTTTTTCTCTATCTTATTAATTGACAGGTGTGGGCCGGGCCGGTGGGCCATGTTTTAAGATTTCTTAATTTTTTTGATTTTTTTCCCACATGAATATGGAATATTGAATAGTTGACGGGTTGTTATTATAATATACTATATTTATACATGTTAGTGGGGCCTTCGCCCAGACTGAAGTAAGCAAGCTTATAATATGGGTACTACTATACTCTAACGGGAGTGCTGCGTCCCACGCAAAATATATTCCAGACTATTGTCTACATGTGTACGAAGTTTTGTTTAATTTCATCAAAGCGATTTTTTATTATCTTTCAAACGTACAGATAGCCCGACAGACACACCGACATAGAGACAGACGTTAAGCTCGCTTACTTCTCTCCCACACATACATTGATATATTATTTATGTAACTGTGATCATATTGTTTGGAGGTCGGAAACAAAACAAATAATGTAGGTAGATTGCTATTCATTATGTATGGCATACGGTTTATTATTATTAATATTTTATTTTATATATTGTTTGTACTAAAAGCCGTCCATCATATTATTAATTAATTGAATTGGGGATTTCGTTAATAATAAGAACTAACTGAACTTTGTTCGGTAAATATTTATTTATTACAGTCAATCGATATCATCTTATTTGCTTTGCTACTTGTTCGATAGTCAGGGTGGGTAGCTGCTGTCATCGCAGCCGTTAGTCTAGAGAAAATAATTATTTACAAACTGATGCATTGTGCCTTGGCTCTGCAATAGTGCAACCACCAGCTACCACCAGCTACCACCAGCTACTACCAGCTACCACCAGCTACTACCAGCTACCACCAGCTACCACCAGCAACCACCAGCAACCACCAGCTACCACCAGCTACCACCAGCAACCACCAGCTACCACCAGCAACCAGCAGCTACCACCAGCTACCACCAGCAACCACTAGCTACCACCAGCAATCACCAGCTACCTCCAGCTACCACCAGCAACCACCAGCTACCACCATCTACCACCAGCAACCACCAGCAACCACCTGCTACCACCAGCAACCACCAGCTACCACCAGCAACCACCAGCTACCATTTTCGGACAATTATTCGATTTATTCGATTCGAGTCTTGCAATGTAATAAATCTGCCCAATAACTCATTGAACTGGAAGGACGCCCCTGGCTGACAACATAAACCAAAGCTAAAGTAAACACTATCTCTCCTTCATAGACTTATGTCTTCAATATACTACCCAGAGATAGTCAGTCCCAGGCTATACAAAATTAGTTACCTCGGAGCCAGCAGCTGCTACAGAGTATTACATAACACAAATCCATTTACTATAACATTGCCTTTCTTTTCATTTCTTTGTTACATTCTCTCTTTTTGTGTAGTATCACGACACTTTAGTTCACAACTAATTTATTGTAGATAGATTATAGAACATTAAGCAATTAATACTGTATAATCAGATGGGGGGGGGGGGGGGGGGGTAGGAATAATATAACAATAGGGATGAATACAGTATAATTAAAAACAAACCAAGACTATACAATATCCACAAGACTTGAAGCAGCCCCCCCCCCCCCCCCCCCCCCCCCCCTATGCAGTCTCATCAAACCTCTCGAAATATTGCAGGGGTGAAAAAGTATCACATTGTCCCAATCCAGATCAACTTGGGAGAGACAAAGAGCAACGGTTATTTATTTATTTTTCAGATACATCGCCAACACTTTCTTCTTTATGCTCATATTAAGTATACCGTAAAAACTCTTTAACCCAGTGGCCCCCTACTGTAAAAAATGTACATACGCCAAATGTCAATATGTGCGCCGCCTCGTCGGATTCCGAGTGGCCCACACCCGCCCAGGTGTGCCCACTGCGGATCTTCCGTAGTAAACCAATTTGGTCAGGTCAAATCCAAACATTCACTGGAGATCACCAAATGGGGCGCTATGTGAAGTACCGTGCAGACACGATGAACGTTTGAAAAGAAAATTGTTTGGTTTTGGTTATAATTTGGAATATAGGTAGAGGTACCTAAGATGCTATTCTACATGACAGCTCACCAAAATTTTATTTTTCGCTATTTAATATTAGTTAATACTAGTTAACAATAAAAAAAGCTGAACCTCCAACTTTTGTGTCTCTGGACCCGAAAATTGGGTAAAAGTTATTTTTTGTGCTACCAAACATCGTCTGGACTGTGTAAGAATAACCAATCCAAATATGTTTAAAATTGGCCCCAAAATGGCTCCGTAATGGCCAAAAGTGCCTTTTTGCGCCAAGGGCTATTTCTCCACCTATTGAAATTTGTCGAAATTTGGAATCGAAGTTCAGAAGAACCCTGCATCTGTGCATCCAATTCTTCTGAACAAATTTTGCCTCAAATGCTCTGGAGCCTTCTTAGAACAAAAAAGGCCCCAAAACGGGAATCTTTTGGGCTATTTCCAACCAAATTTGTTCAGAAGAAGTATGGAGAAAGGTAATCTTAACAAGTGTACCAAATTTCAACTCTATTTCAGTTAAAATTGGCGGAGAAATAGCCTTTTTCATGAAAAAACGTCATTCTGAGATATGGGTGTTTAAAGTTTAAGGAACAATTCAAACCTTCCCGCTATTTTAGATAATACCATTTTTCTATGTTCAACAATAACTTTGTCAAAAATGAATGAAATTCAACGAAATTTTTCATGCTTGCTAAACAGATAACACGTAGTAAAACAACGTTTTAGCAATTTTATTCATATCTGCACCGTGAGAGCCTTTTTTATGAAAAGGGCATCGTACAATTGTAAAATATAGTGCTGCTCGAAGGCTTGTCAAAAATCAGACTAGCTCTTACGTTTTGGGTAATAACTTGAGTTTGAGAAAAGATATGAGAAAACTGCTTGCAGATTTGAAATCTCAATTAAATTCGGCTCATGATAGAATAAAAGTTTTTTTGTCAATTTCCAAAATAGGGGGGTGCAATAGAAATAGGAGCTAGAAAACACTGAATAGGAGAAAATCGAAAGTCGACGGAAAAGTGAATATCTGTTATTATTTTACATGGGCGTAGTTCCATGTTTCCGGAGGTATATTCGGGGTGCAGTGTTATAATCAACGTGGTGCTAATTCAGCTCAAGGGAAGCTGTTAGCAGCCCACGCAGTGGTGCCTGGATGCGGGAGTTCGTAAGCTTAATGTGGTTGTGCTCGACTTGAGTAGCCGCTATTAGCTACTAACTAGGCAGCTGTGATCCCCTTAATGATAATCTTTCTGGATATCGAGGGATCATCCATTAAGGTTTCCAGGAAATCAACATGACCTTAGCGACAGGAAGCTGTGATATATACCGCATCTATTTTCAACACAACACCCGAATATTAATTAGTTTCATTCTCCCAGCTAGCTAACTATCCCGAAGTGCTCAGAGCAAGCTAACCTTAATAATAGAACTATAAAGCCTGCCGTAGCACAGAATGAGAGCTTCCCATTTTAATTACTTCCCGTATTATTATTCATTGACTACACACGCGGACTGATGCCATAATCCCGCAATTAATTATTTCCAGTTCCTATTAATGTTTTTTTACAGGTTGATTTGGTAACGCCCTTATTTACTCTAAAGATGGACGATGCTGAACAATTATCAGACAAACAACTTGAAATTTTCAATCATTAGGGCCCTAAAATACCGCATATCCCGCCATTTGTGGCCCAATGAAATATGATAAACAACGGACTGATCAACCCGACGCGTGTTTACTCCTGGTTGGCAGCCTGGTACTGAGCAACCAGACGCGTGTTTACTCCTGGTAGGCAGCCTGGTACTGAGCAACCAGACGCGTGTTTACTGGTAGGCAGTCTGGTACTGAGCAACCAGGCGCGTGTTTACTCCTGGTAGGCAGCCTGGTACTGAGCAACCAGACGCGTGTTTACTGGTAGGCAGACTTGTACTGAGCAACCAGACGCGTGTTTACTGGTAGGCAGTCTGGTACTGAGCAACCAGACGCGTGTTTACTGGTAGGCAGTCTGGTACTGAGCAACCAGGCGCGTGTTTACTCCTGGTAGGCAGCCTGGTACTGAGCAACCAGACGCGTGTTTACTGGTAGGCAGTCTGGTACTGAGCAACCAGGCGCGTGTTTACTCCTGGTAGGCAGCCTGGTACTGAGCAACCATGCGCGTGTTTACTGGTAGGCAGCCTGGTACTGAGCAACCAGACGCGTGTTTACTTCTGGTAGGCAGTCTGGTACTGAGCAGCCAGGCGCTTGTTTACTCCTGGTAGGCAGCCTGGTACTGAGCAACCAGACGCGTGTTTACTGGTAGGCAGCCTGGTACTGAGCAACCAGATGCGTGTTTACTCCTGGTAGCCAGCCTGGTACTGAGCAACCAGACGCGTGTTTACTGGTAGGCAGTCTGGTACTGAGCAGCCAGGCGCTTGTTTACTCCTGGTAGGCAGCCTGGTACTGAGCAACCATACGCGTGTTTACTGGTAGGCAGACTGGTACTGAGCAACCAGACGCGTGTTTACTGGTAGGCAGTCTGGTACTGAGCAACCAGGCGCGTGTTTACTGGTAGGCAGTCTGGTACTGAGCAGCCAGGCGCTTGTTTACTCCTGGTAGGCAGCCTGGTACTGAGCAACCATGCGCGTGTTTACTGGTAGGCAGCCTGGTACTGAGCAACCAGACGCGTGTTTACTGGTAGGCAGTCTGGTACTGAGCAGCCAGGCGCTTGTTTACTCCTGGTAGGCAGCTTGGTACTGAGCAACCATGCGCGTGTTTACTGGTAGGCAGTCTGGTACTGAGCAGCCAGGCGCTTGTTTACTCCTGGTAGGCAGACTGGTACTGAGCAACCATGCGCGTGTTTACTGGTAGGCAGCCTGGTACTGAGCAACCAGACGCGTGTTTACTGGTAGGCAGTCTGGTACTGAGCAACCAGGCGCGTGTTTACTGGTAGGCAGTCTGGTACTGAGCAGCCAGGCGCTTGTTACTCCTGGTAGGCAGCCTGGTACTGAGCAACCAGATGCGTGTTTACTGGTAGGCAGACTTGTACTGAGCAACCAGACGCGTGTTTACTGGTAGGAAACCTGGTACTGAGCAACCAGGCGCGTGTTTACTCCTGGTAGCCAGCCTGGTACTGAGCAACCAGACGCGTGTTTACTGGTAGGCAGTCTGGTACTGAGCAGCCAGGCGCTTGTTTACTCCTGGTAGGCAGCCTGGTACTGAGCAGCCAGACGCGCGTTTACTGGTAGGCAGACTTGTACTAAGCAACCAGACGCGTGTTTACTGGTAGGCAGTCTGGTACTGAGCAGCCAGGCGCTTGTTTACTCCTGGTAGGCAGCCTGGTACTGAGCAACCAGATGCGTGTTTACTGGTAGGCAGACTTGTACTGAGCAACCAGACGCGTGTTTACTGGTAGACAGTCTGGTACTGAGCAACCAGATGCGTGTTTACTCCTGGTAGCCAGCCTGGTACTGATCAACCAGACGCGTGTTTACTGGTAGGCAGCCTGGTACTGAGCAACCAGACGCGTGTTTACTGGTAGGCAGTCTGGTACTGAGCAGCCAGGCGCTTGTTTACTCCTGGTAGGCAGCCTGGTACTGAGCAACCAGATGCGTGTTTACTCCTGGTAGCCAGCCTGGTACTGAGCAACCAGACGCGTGTTTACTGGTAGGCAGTCTGGTACTGAGCAACCAGACGCGTGTTTACTGGTAGGCAGTCTGGTACTGAGCAGCCAGGCGCTTGTTTACTCCTGGTAGGCAGCCTGGTACTGAGCAACCAGATGCGTGTTTACTCCTGGTAGCCAGCCTGGTACTGATCAACCAGACGCGTGTTTACTCCTGGTAGGCAGCCTGGTACTGAGCAACCAGACGCGTGTTTACTCCTGGTAGTCAGCCTGGTACTGATCAACCAGGCGCGTGTTTACTCCTGGTAGGCAGCCTGGTACGGAGCAACCAGACGCGTGTTTACTCCTGGTAGGCATCCTGGTACTGAGCAACCAGATACGTGTTTATTGGTTGGCAGCCTGGCACTGATCATCCAGACGCGTGTTTACTGGTAGGCAGTCTGGTACTGATCAGCCAGGCGCTTGTTTACTCCTGGTATCCAGCCTGGTACTGATCAACCAGACGCGTGTTTACTCCTGGTAGGCAGCCTGGTACTGAGCAGCCAGACGCGTGTTTACTCCTGGTAGCCAGCCTGGTACTGATCAACCAGACGCGTGTTTACTCCTGGTAGGCAGCCTGGTACTGAGCAACCAGACGCGTGTTTACTCCTGGTAGTCAGCCTGGTACTGATCAACCAGGCGCGTGTTTACTCCTGGTAGGCAGCCTGGTACTGATCAACCAGACGAGTGTTTACTCCTGGTAGGCAGCCTGGTACTGAGCAACCAGATGCGTGTTTACTCCTGGTAGCCAGCCTGGTACTGATCAACCAGACGCGTGTTTACTGGTAGGCAGTCTGGTACTGAGCAACCAGACGCGTGTTTACTGGTAGGCAGTCTGGTACTGAGCAGCCAGGCGCTTGTTTACTCCTGGTAGTCAGTCTGGTACTGATCAACCAGGCGCGTGTTTACTCCTGGTAGGCAGCCTGGTACGGAGCAACCAGACGCGTGTTTACTCCTGGTAGGCAGCCTGGTACGGAGCAACCAGACGCGTGTTTACTCCTGGTAGGCATCCTGGTACTGAGCAACCAGATACGTGTTTATTGGTTGGCAGCCTGGCACTGATCATCCAGACGCGTGTATACTGGTAGGCAGTCTGGTACTGATCAGCCAGGCGCTTGTTTACTCCTGGTAGCCAGCCTGGTACTGATCAACCAGACGCGTGTTTACTCCTGGTAGCCAGCCTGGTACTGATCAACCAGACGCGTGTTTACTTCTGGTAGGCAGCCTGGTACTGATCAACCAGACACGTGTTTGCTCCTGGTAGGCAGCCTGGTCCTGAGCAACCAGACGCGTGAGACTAGGCGACCACACAGTACCCAATCACGAAGACGACGAACCGAGACGAAGCGACCACACAGTACCGTTTACTGGTAGGCAGTCTGGTACTGAGCAACCAGACGCGTGTTTACTGGTAGGCAGCCTGGTACTGAGCAACCAGACGCGTGTTTAGTCCTGGTAGGCAGCCTGGTATTGAGCAACCAGACGCGTGTTTACTCCTGGTAGGCAGCCTGGTACTGAGCAACCAGACGCGTGTTTACTGGTAGGCAGTCTGGTAATGAGCAACCAGGCGCGTGTTTACTCCTGGTAGGCAGCCTGGTACTGAGCAACCAGACGCGTGTTTACTGGTAGGCAGCCTGGTACTGAGCAACCAGACGCGTGTTTACTCCTGGTAGGCAGCCTGGTACTGAGCAACCAGGCGCGTGTTTACTGGTAGGCAGCCTGGTACTGAGCAACCAGACGCGTGTTTACTGGTAGGAAAACCTGGTACTGAGCAACCAGACGCGTGTTTACTCTGGTAGGCAGTCTGGTACTGAGCAGCCAGGCGCGTGTTTACTCCTGGTAGGCAGCCTGGTACTGAGCAACCAGACGCGTGTTTACTGGTAGGCAGTCTGGTACTGAGCAACCAGGCGCGTGTTTACTCCTGGTAGGCAGCCTGGTACTGAGCAACCAGACGCGTGTTTACTGGTAGGCAGACTTGTACTGAGCAACCAGACGCGTGTTTACTGGTAGGCAGTCTGGTACTGAGCAACCGGACGCGTGTTTACTGGTAGGCAGTCTGGTACTGAGCAACCAGGCGCGTGTTTACTCTTGGTAGGCAGCCTGGTACTGAGCAACCAGACGCGTGTTTACTCCTGGTAGGCAGCCTGGTACTGAGCAACCAGACGCGTGTTTACTCCTGGTAGGCAGCCTGGTACGGAGCAACCAGACGCGTGTTTACTCCTGGTAGGCATCCTGGTACTGAGCAACCAGATACGTGTTTATTGGTTGGCAGCCTGGCACTGATCATCCAGACGCGTGTTTACTGGTAGGCAGTCTGGTACTGATCAGCCAGGCGCTTGTTTACTCCTGGTAGTCAGTCTGGTACTGATCAACCAGGCGCGTGTTTACTCCTGGTAGGCAGCCTGGTACGGAGCAACCAGACGCGTGTTTACTCCTGGTAGGCAGCCTGGTACGGAGCAACCAGACGCGTGTTTACTCCTGGTAGGCATCCTGGTACTGAGCAACCAGATACGTGTTTATTGGTTGGCAGCCTGGCACTGATCATCCAGACGCGTGTTTACTGGTAGGCAGTCTGGTACTGATCAGCCAGGCGCTTGTTTACTCCTGGTAGCCAGCCTGGTACTGATCAACCAGACGCGTGTTTACTCCTGGTAGCCAGCCTGGTACTGATCAACCAGACGCGTGTTTACTTCTGGTAGGCAGCCTGGTACTGATCAACCAGACACGTGTTTGCTCCTGGTAGGCAGCCTGGTCCTGAGCAACCAGACGCGTGAGACTATGCGACCACACAGTACCCAATCACGAAGACGACGAACCGAGACGAAGCGACCACACAGTACCGTTTACTGGTAGGCAGTCTGGTACTGAGCAACCAGACGCGTGTTTACTGGTAGGCAGCCTGGTACTGAGCAACCAGACGCGTGTTTAGTCCTGGTAGGCAGCCTGGTATTGAGCAACCAGACGCGTGTTTACTCCTGGTAGGCAGCCTGGTACTGAGCAACCAGACGCGTGTTTACTGGTAGGCAGTCTGGTAATGAGCAACCAGGCGCGTGTTTACTCCTGGTAGGCAGCCTGGTACTGAGCAACCAGACGCGTGTTTACTGGTAGGCAGCCTGGTACTGAGCAACCAGACGCGTGTTTACTCCTGGTAGGCAGCCTGGTACTGAGCAACCAGGCGCGTGTTTACTGGTAGGCAGCCTGGTACTGAGCAACCAGACGCGTGTTTACTGGTAGGAAAACCTGGTACTGAGCAACCAGACGCGTGTTTACTCTGGTAGGCAGTCTGGTACTGAGCAGCCAGGCGCGTGTTTACTCCTGGTAGGCAGCCTGGTACTGAGCAACCAGACGCGTGTTTACTGGTAGGCAGTCTGGTACTGAGCAACCAGGCGCGCGTTTACTCCTGGTAGGCAGCCTGGTACTGAGCAACCAGACGCGTGTTTACTGGTAGGCAGACTTGTACTGAGCAACCAGACGCGTGTTTACTGGTAGGCAGTCTGGTACTGAGCAACCGGACGCGTGTTTACTGGTAGGCAGTCTGGTACTGAGCAACCAGGCGCGTGTTTACTCTTGGTAGGCAGCCTGGTACTGAGCAACCAGACGCGTGTTTACTCCTGGTAGGCAGCCTGGTACTGAGCAACCAGACGCGTGTTTACTGGTAGGCAGCCTGGTACTGATCAACCAGACGCGTGTTTACTGGTAGGCAGTCTGGTACTGAGCAACCAGGCGCGTGTTTACTCCTGGTAGGCAGCCTGGTACTGAGCAACCATGCGCGTGTTTACTGGTAGGCAGCCTGGTACTAAGCAACCAGACGCGTGTTTACTGGTAGGCAGTCTGGTACTGAGCAGCCAGGCACTTGTTTACTCCTGGTAGGCAGCCTGGTACTGAGCAACCAGATGCGTGTTTACTCCTGGTAGCCAGCCTGGTACTGATCAACCAGACGCGTGTTTACTCCTGGTAGGCAGTCTGGTACTGAGCAACCGGACGCGTGTTTACTGGTAGGCAGTCTGGTACTGAGCAGCCAGGCGCTTGTTTACTCCTGGTAGGCAGCTTGGTACTGAGCAACCAGATGCGTGTTTACTCCTGGTAGCCAGCCTGGTACTGAGCAGCCAGACGCGCGTTTACTCCTGGTAGGCATCCTGGTACTGAGCAACCAGGCGCGTGTTTACTCTTGGTAGGCAGCCTGGTACTGAGCAACCAGACGCGTGTTTACTCCTGGTAGGCAGCCTGGTACTGAGCAACCAGACGCGTGTTTACTGGTAGGCAGCCTGGTACTGATCAACCAGACGCGTGTTTACTGGTAGGCAGTCTGGTACTGAGCAACCAGGCGCGTGTTTACTCCTGGTAGGCAGCCTGGTACTGAGCAACCATGCGCGTGTTTACTGGTAGGCAGCCTGGTACTGAGCAACCAGACGCGTGTTTACTGGTAGGCAGTCTGGTACTGATCAACCAGGCGCGTGTTTACTCCTGGTAGGCAGCCTGGTACGGAGCAACCAGACGCGTGTTTACTCCTGGTAGGCATCCTGGTACTGAGCAACCAGATACGTGTTTATTGGTTGGCAGCCTGGCACTGATCATCCAGACGCGTGTTTACTCCTGGTAGGCAGCCTGGTACTGAGCAGCCAGACGCGCGTTTACTCCTGGTAGGCATCCTGGTACTGAGCAACCAGGCGCGTGTTTACTGGTAGGCAGTCTGGTACTGAGCAACCAGACGCGCGTTTACTCCTGGTAGGCAGCCTGGTACTGATCAACCAGACGCGTGTTTACTCCTGGTAGGCAGCCTGGTACTGAGCAACCAGACGCGTGTTTACTCCTGGTAGGCAGCCTGGTACTGAGCAACCAGACGCGTGTTTACTCCTGGTAGGCATCCTGGTACTGAGCAACCAGATACGTGTTTATTGGTTGGCAGCCTGGCACTGATCATCCAGACGCGTGTTTACTCCTGGTAGGCAGCCTGGTACTGAGCAGCCAGACGCGCGTTTACTCCTGGTAGGCAGCCTGGTACTGAGCAACCAGACGTGTGTTTACTGGTAGGCAGCCTGGTACTGAGCAACCAGACGCGTGTTTACTTCTGGTAGGCAGTCTGGTACTGAGCAGCCAGGCGCTTGTTTACTCCTGGTAGGCAGCCTGGTACTGAGCAACCAGACGCGTGTTTACTGGTAGGCAGCCTGGTACTGAGCAACCAGATGCGTGTTTACTCCTGGTAGCCAGCCTGGTACTGAGCAACCAGACGCGTGTTTACTGGTAGGCAGTCTGGTACTGAGCAGCCAGGCGCTTGTTTACTCCTGGTAGGCAGCCTGGTACTGAGCAACCATACGCGTGTTTACTGGTAGGCAGACTGGTACTGAGCAACCAGACGCGTGTTTACTGGTAGGCAGTCTGGTACTGAGCAACCAGGCGCGTGTTTACTGGTAGGCAGTCTGGTACTGAGCAGCCAGGCGCTTGTTTACTCCTGGTAGGCAGCCTGGTACTGAGCAACCATGCGCGTGTTTACTGGTAGGCAGCCTGGTACTGAGCAACCAGACGCGTGTTTACTGGTAGGCAGTCTGGTACTGAGCAGCCAGGCGCTTGTTTACTCCTGGTAGGCAGCTTGGTACTGAGCAACCATGCGCGTGTTTACTGGTAGGCAGTCTGGTACTGAGCAGCCAGGCGCTTGTTTACTCCTGGTAGGCAGACTGGTACTGAGCAACCATGCGCGTGTTTACTGGTAGGCAGCCTGGTACTGAGCAACCAGACGCGTGTTTACTGGTAGGCAGTCTGGTACTGAGCAACCAGGCGCGTGTTTACTGGTAGGCAGTCTGGTACTGAGCAGCCAGGCGCTTGTTACTCCTGGTAGGCAGCCTGGTACTGAGCAACCAGATGCGTGTTTACTGGTAGGCAGACTTGTACTGAGCAACCAGACGCGTGTTTACTGGTAGGAAACCTGGTACTGAGCAACCAGGCGCGTGTTTACTCCTGGTAGCCAGCCTGGTACTGAGCAACCAGACGCGTGTTTACTGGTAGGCAGTCTGGTACTGAGCAGCCAGGCGCTTGTTTACTCCTGGTAGGCAGCCTGGTACTGAGCAGCCAGACGCGCGTTTACTGGTAGGCAGACTTGTACTAAGCAACCAGACGCGTGTTTACTGGTAGGCAGTCTGGTACTGAGCAGCCAGGCGCTTGTTTACTCCTGGTAGGCAGCCTGGTACTGAGCAACCAGATGCGTGTTTACTGGTAGGCAGACTTGTACTGAGCAACCAGACGCGTGTTTACTGGTAGACAGTCTGGTACTGAGCAACCAGATGCGTGTTTACTCCTGGTAGCCAGCCTGGTACTGATCAACCAGACGCGTGTTTACTGGTAGGCAGCCTGGTACTGAGCAACCAGACGCGTGTTTACTGGTAGGCAGTCTGGTACTGAGCAGCCAGGCGCTTGTTTACTCCTGGTAGGCAGCCTGGTACTGAGCAACCAGATGCGTGTTTACTCCTGGTAGCCAGCCTGGTACTGAGCAACCAGACGCGTGTTTACTGGTAGGCAGTCTGGTACTGAGCAACCAGACGCGTGTTTACTGGTAGGCAGTCTGGTACTGAGCAGCCAGGCGCTTGTTTACTCCTGGTAGGCAGCCTGGTACTGAGCAACCAGATGCGTGTTTACTCCTGGTAGCCAGCCTGGTACTGAGCAACCAGACGCGTGTTTACTGGTAGGCAGTCTGGTACTGAGCAACCAGACGCGTGTTTACTGGTAGGCAGTCTGGTACTGAGCAGCCAGGCGCTTGTTTACTCCTGGTAGGCAGCCTGGTACTGAGCAACCAGATGCGTGTTTACTCCTGGTAGCCAGCCTGGTACTGAGCAACCAGACGCGTGTTTACTGGTAGGCAGTCTGGTACTGAGCAACCAGACGCGTGTTTACTGGTAGGCAGTCTGGTACTGAGCAGCCAGGCGCTTGTTTACTCCTGGTAGGCAGCCTGGTACTGAGCAACCAGATGCGTGTTTACTCCTGGTAGCCAGCCTGGTACTGATCAACCAGACGCGTGTTTACTCCTGGTAGGCAGCCTGGTACTGAGCAACCAGACGCGTGTTTACTCCTGGTAGTCAGCCTGGTACTGATCAACCAGGCGCGTGTTTACTCCTGGTAGGCAGCCTGGTACGGAGCAACCAGACGCGTGTTTACTCCTGGTAGGCATCCTGGTACTGAGCAACCAGATACGTGTTTATTGGTTGGCAGCCTGGCACTGATCATCCAGACGCGTGTTTACTGGTAGGCAGTCTGGTACTGATCAGCCAGGCGCTTGTTTACTCCTGGTATCCAGCCTGGTACTGATCAACCAGACGCGTGTTTACTCCTGGTAGGCAGCCTGGTACTGAGCAGCCAGACGCGTGTTTACTCCTGGTAGCCAGCCTGGTACTGATCAACCAGACGCGTGTTTACTCCTGGTAGGCAGCCTGGTACTGAGCAACCAGACGCGTGTTTACTCCTGGTAGTCAGCCTGGTACTGATCAACCAGGCGCGTGTTTACTCCTGGTAGGCAGCCTGGTACTGATCAACCAGACGAGTGTTTACTCCTGGTAGGCAGCCTGGTACTGAGCAACCAGATGCGTGTTTACTCCTGGTAGCCAGCCTGGTACTGATCAACCAGACGCGTGTTTACTGGTAGGCAGTCTGGTACTGAGCAACCAGACGCGTGTTTACTGGTAGGCAGTCTGGTACTGAGCAGCCAGGCGCTTGTTTACTCCTGGTAGTCAGTCTGGTACTGATCAACCAGGCGCGTGTTTACTCCTGGTAGGCAGCCTGGTACGGAGCAACCAGACGCGTGTTTACTCCTGGTAGGCAGCCTGGTACGGAGCAACCAGACGCGTGTTTACTCCTGGTAGGCATCCTGGTACTGAGCAACCAGATACGTGTTTATTGGTTGGCAGCCTGGCACTGATCATCCAGACGCGTGTATACTGGTAGGCAGTCTGGTACTGATCAGCCAGGCGCTTGTTTACTCCTGGTAGCCAGCCTGGTACTGATCAACCAGACGCGTGTTTACTCCTGGTAGCCAGCCTGGTACTGATCAACCAGACGCGTGTTTACTTCTGGTAGGCAGCCTGGTACTGATCAACCAGACACGTGTTTGCTCCTGGTAGGCAGCCTGGTCCTGAGCAACCAGACGCGTGAGACTAGGCGACCACACAGTACCCAATCACGAAGACGACGAACCGAGACGAAGCGACCACACAGTACCGTTTACTGGTAGGCAGTCTGGTACTGAGCAACCAGACGCGTGTTTACTGGTAGGCAGCCTGGTACTGAGCAACCAGACGCGTGTTTAGTCCTGGTAGGCAGCCTGGTATTGAGCAACCAGACGCGTGTTTACTCCTGGTAGGCAGCCTGGTACTGAGCAACCAGACGCGTGTTTACTGGTAGGCAGTCTGGTAATGAGCAACCAGGCGCGTGTTTACTCCTGGTAGGCAGCCTGGTACTGAGCAACCAGACGCGTGTTTACTGGTAGGCAGCCTGGTACTGAGCAACCAGACGCGTGTTTACTCCTGGTAGGCAGCCTGGTACTGAGCAACCAGGCGCGTGTTTACTGGTAGGCAGCCTGGTACTGAGCAACCAGACGCGTGTTTACTGGTAGGAAAACCTGGTACTGAGCAACCAGACGCGTGTTTACTCTGGTAGGCAGTCTGGTACTGAGCAGCCAGGCGCGTGTTTACTCCTGGTAGGCAGCCTGGTACTGAGCAACCAGACGCGTGTTTACTGGTAGGCAGTCTGGTACTGAGCAACCAGGCGCGTGTTTACTCCTGGTAGGCAGCCTGGTACTGAGCAACCAGACGCGTGTTTACTGGTAGGCAGACTTGTACTGAGCAACCAGACGCGTGTTTACTGGTAGGCAGTCTGGTACTGAGCAACCGGACGCGTGTTTACTGGTAGGCAGTCTGGTACTGAGCAACCAGGCGCGTGTTTACTCTTGGTAGGCAGCCTGGTACTGAGCAACCAGACGCGTGTTTACTCCTGGTAGGCAGCCTGGTACTGAGCAACCAGACGCGTGTTTACTCCTGGTAGGCAGCCTGGTACGGAGCAACCAGACGCGTGTTTACTCCTGGTAGGCATCCTGGTACTGAGCAACCAGATACGTGTTTATTGGTTGGCAGCCTGGCACTGATCATCCAGACGCGTGTTTACTGGTAGGCAGTCTGGTACTGATCAGCCAGGCGCTTGTTTACTCCTGGTAGTCAGTCTGGTACTGATCAACCAGGCGCGTGTTTACTCCTGGTAGGCAGCCTGGTACGGAGCAACCAGACGCGTGTTTACTCCTGGTAGGCAGCCTGGTACGGAGCAACCAGACGCGTGTTTACTCCTGGTAGGCATCCTGGTACTGAGCAACCAGATACGTGTTTATTGGTTGGCAGCCTGGCACTGATCATCCAGACGCGTGTTTACTGGTAGGCAGTCTGGTACTGATCAGCCAGGCGCTTGTTTACTCCTGGTAGCCAGCCTGGTACTGATCAACCAGACGCGTGTTTACTCCTGGTAGCCAGCCTGGTACTGATCAACCAGACGCGTGTTTACTTCTGGTAGGCAGCCTGGTACTGATCAACCAGACACGTGTTTGCTCCTGGTAGGCAGCCTGGTCCTGAGCAACCAGACGCGTGAGACTATGCGACCACACAGTACCCAATCACGAAGACGACGAACCGAGACGAAGCGACCACACAGTACCGTTTACTGGTAGGCAGTCTGGTACTGAGCAACCAGACGCGTGTTTACTGGTAGGCAGCCTGGTACTGAGCAACCAGACGCGTGTTTAGTCCTGGTAGGCAGCCTGGTATTGAGCAACCAGACGCGTGTTTACTCCTGGTAGGCAGCCTGGTACTGAGCAACCAGACGCGTGTTTACTGGTAGGCAGTCTGGTAATGAGCAACCAGGCGCGTGTTTACTCCTGGTAGGCAGCCTGGTACTGAGCAACCAGACGCGTGTTTACTGGTAGGCAGCCTGGTACTGAGCAACCAGACGCGTGTTTACTCCTGGTAGGCAGCCTGGTACTGAGCAACCAGGCGCGTGTTTACTGGTAGGCAGCCTGGTACTGAGCAACCAGACGCGTGTTTACTGGTAGGAAAACCTGGTACTGAGCAACCAGACGCGTGTTTACTCTGGTAGGCAGTCTGGTACTGAGCAGCCAGGCGCGTGTTTACTCCTGGTAGGCAGCCTGGTACTGAGCAACCAGACGCGTGTTTACTGGTAGGCAGTCTGGTACTGAGCAACCAGGCGCGTGTTTACTCCTGGTAGGCAGCCTGGTACTGAGCAACCAGACGCGTGTTTACTGGTAGGCAGACTTGTACTGAGCAACCAGACGCGTGTTTACTGGTAGGCAGTCTGGTACTGAGCAACCGGACGCGTGTTTACTGGTAGGCAGTCTGGTACTGAGCAACCAGGCGCGTGTTTACTCTTGGTAGGCAGCCTGGTACTGAGCAACCAGACGCGTGTTTACTCCTGGTAGGCAGCCTGGTACTGAGCAACCAGACGCGTGTTTACTGGTAGGCAGCCTGGTACTGATCAACCAGACGCGTGTTTACTGGTAGGCAGTCTGGTACTGAGCAACCAGGCGCGTGTTTACTCCTGGTAGGCAGCCTGGTACTGAGCAACCATGCGCGTGTTTACTGGTAGGCAGCCTGGTACTAAGCAACCAGACGCGTGTTTACTGGTAGGCAGTCTGGTACTGAGCAGCCAGGCACTTGTTTACTCCTGGTAGGCAGCCTGGTACTGAGCAACCAGATGCGTGTTTACTCCTGGTAGCCAGCCTGGTACTGATCAACCAGACGCGTGTTTACTCCTGGTAGGCAGTCTGGTACTGAGCAACCGGACGCGTGTTTACTGGTAGGCAGTCTGGTACTGAGCAGCCAGGCGCTTGTTTACTCCTGGTAGGCAGCTTGGTACTGAGCAACCAGATGCGTGTTTACTCCTGGTAGCCAGCCTGGTACTGAGCAGCCAGACGCGCGTTTACTCCTGGTAGGCATCCTGGTACTGAGCAACCAGGCGCGTGTTTACTCTTGGTAGGCAGCCTGGTACTGAGCAACCAGACGCGTGTTTACTCCTGGTAGGCAGCCTGGTACTGAGCAACCAGACGCGTGTTTACTGGTAGGCAGCCTGGTACTGATCAACCAGACGCGTGTTTACTGGTAGGCAGTCTGGTACTGAGCAACCAGGCGCGTGTTTACTCCTGGTAGGCAGCCTGGTACTGAGCAACCATGCGCGTGTTTACTGGTAGGCAGCCTGGTACTGAGCAACCAGACGCGTGTTTACTGGTAGGCAGTCTGGTACTGATCAACCAGGCGCGTGTTTACTCCTGGTAGGCAGCCTGGTACGGAGCAACCAGACGCGTGTTTACTCCTGGTAGGCATCCTGGTACTGAGCAACCAGATACGTGTTTATTGGTTGGCAGCCTGGCACTGATCATCCAGACGCGTGTTTACTCCTGGTAGGCAGCCTGGTACTGAGCAGCCAGACGCGCGTTTACTCCTGGTAGGCATCCTGGTACTGAGCAACCAGGCGCGTGTTTACTGGTAGGCAGTCTGGTACTGAGCAACCAGACGCGCGTTTACTCCTGGTAGGCAGCCTGGTACTGATCAACCAGACGCGTGTTTACTCCTGGTAGGCAGCCTGGTACTGAGCAACCAGACGCGTGTTTACTCCTGGTAGGCAGCCTGGTACTGAGCAACCAGACGCGTGTTTACTCCTGGTAGGCATCCTGGTACTGAGCAACCAGATACGTGTTTATTGGTTGGCAGCCTGGCACTGATCATCCAGACGCGTGTTTACTCCTGGTAGGCAGCCTGGTACTGAGCAGCCAGACGCGCGTTTACTCCTGGTAGGCAGCCTGGTACTGAGCAACCAGACGTGTGTTTACTGGTAGGCAGCCTGGTACTGATCAACCAGACGCGTGTTTACTGGTAGGCAACCTGGTACTGAGCAGCCAGACGCGCGTTTACTCCTGGTAGGCAGCCTGGTACTGAGCAGCCAGACGCGCGTTTACTCCTGGTAGGCAGCCTGGTACTGATCAACCAGACGCGTGTTTACTTCTGGTAGGCAGCCTGGTACTGATCAACCAGACGCGTGTTTACTCCTGGTAGGCAGCCTGGTCCTGAGCAACCAGACGCGTGAGACTAGGCGACCACACAGTACCCAATCACGAAGACGACGAACCGAGACGAAGCGACCACACAGTACCGTTTACTGGTAGGCAGTCTGGTACTGAGCAACCAGACGCGTGTTTACTGGTAGGCAGCCTGGTACTGAGCAACCAGACGCGTGTTTACTGGTAGGCAGCCTGGTACTGATCAACCAGACGCGTGTTTACTGGTAGGCAGCCTGGTACTGATCATCCAGACGCGTGTTTACTGGTAGGCAGCCTGGTACTGAGCAACCAGACGCGTGTTTACTGGTAGGCAGCCTGGTACTGATCAACCAGACGCGTGTTTACTCCTGGTAGTCAGCCTGGTACTGAGCAACCAGACGCGTGTTTACTGGTAGGCAGCCTGGTACTGATCATCCAGACGCGTGTTTACTCCTGGTAGGCAGCCTGGTACTGATCATCCAGACGCGTGTTTACTCCTGGTAGGCAGCCTGGTATTGAGCAACCAGACGCGTGTTTACTGGTAGGCAGTCTGGTAATGAGCAACCAGGCGCGTGTTTACTGGTAGGAAACCTGGTACTGAGCAACCAGACGCGTGTTTACTCCTGGTAGGCAGCCTGGTACAGAGCAACCAGACGCGTGTTTACTGGTAGGCAGCCTGGTACTGAGCAACCAGACGCGTGTTTACTCCAGGTAGGCAGCCTGGTACTGAGCAACCAGGCGCGTGTTTACTGGTAGGCAGCCTGGTACTGAGCAACCAGACGCGTGTTTACTGGTAGGAAACCTGGTACTGAGCAACCAGACGCGTGTTTACTGGTAGGCAGTCTGGTACTGAGCAGCCAGGCGCGTGTTTACTCCTGGTAGGCAGCCTGGTACTGATCAACCAGACGCGTGTTTACTCCTGGTAGGCAGTCTGGTACTGATCAACCAGACGCGTGTTTACTCCTGGTAGGCAGCATGGTACTGAGCAACCAGACGCGCGTTTACTCCTGGTAGGCAGCCTGGTACTGAGCAACCATGCGCGTGTTTACTGGTAGGCAGCCTGGTACTGAGCAACCAGACGCGTGTTTACTGGTAGGCAGCCTGGTACTGAGCAACCAGACGCGTGTTTACTTCTGGTAGGCAGCCTGGTACTGATCAACCAGACGCGTGTTTACTCCTGGTAGGCAGCCTGGTACTGAGCAACCATGCGCGTGTTTACTGGTAGGCAGCCTGGTACTGAGCAACCAGACGCGTGTTTACTGGTAGGCAGCCTGGTACTGATCAACCAGACGCGTGTTTACTTCTGGTAGGCAGCCTGGTACTGATCAACCAGACGCGTGTTTACTCCTGGTAGGCAGCCTGGTACTGAGCAACCATGCGCGTGTTTACTGGTAGGCAGCCTGGTACTGAGCAACCAGATGCGTGTTTACTGGTAGGCAGCCTGGTACTGAGCAACCAGACGCGTGAGATTAGGCGACCACACAGTACCCAATCACGAAGATGACGAACCGAGACGAAGCGACCACACAGTACCCAATCACGAAAACGACGAACCGAGACGAGGCGACCACACGAAGACGATGAACCGAGACGAGGCGACCACACAGTACCCAATCACGAAGACGACGAACCGAGAGGAGGCGACCACACAGTACCCAATCACGAAGATGACGAACCGAGACGAAGCGACCACACAGTACCCAATCACGAAAACGACGAACCGAGACGAGGCGACCACACGAAGACGATGAACCGAGACTAGGCGACCACACAGTACCCAATCACGAAGATGACGAACCGAGACGAAGCGACCACACAGTACCCAATCACGAAAACGACGAACCGAGACGAGGCGACCACACGAAGACGATGAACCGAGACGAGGCGACCACACAGTACCCAATCACGAAATCGACGAACCGAGATGAGGCGACCACACAGTACCCAATCACGAAAATGAAGAACCGAGATGAGGCGCCCACACAGTACCCAATCACAAAAAAGACGAACCGAGGCGAGGCGACCACTCAGTACCCAATAACGAAAACGACTAACCGAGACGAGGCAACCACACAGTGCCCAATCGCGAAGACGACGAACCGAGACGAGACGACCACACAGCACCGAATCACGAAAACGATGAACCGAGGCGAGGCGACCACACAGTACCCAATCACGAAGATGACAAACCGAGACAAGGCGACCACACACAGTACCCAATCACGAAAACGACAAACCAAGGCGAGGCGACCACACAGTACCCAATCACGAAGACGACGAACCGAGTCGAGGCGACCACACAGTACCCAATCACGAAAACGACAAACCGAGGCGAGGCGACCACACAGTACCCAATCACGAAAACGACAAACCAAGGCGAGGCGACCACACAGTACCCAATCACGAAAACGACAAACCAAGGCGAGGCGACCACACAGTACCCAATCACGAAGACGACGAACCGAGACGAGGCGACCACACAGTACCCAATCACAAAGATGACAAACCGAGACAAGGCGACCACACACAGTACCCAATCACGAAAACGACAAACCAAGGCGAGGCGACCACACAGCACCCAATCACGAAAACGACGAATCTAGGTGAGGCGACCACACAGTACCCAATCACGAAAACGACGAACCGAGACGAGGCAACCACCCAGTACCCAATCGCGAAAATGACAAACCGAGACGAGGCGACCAAACAGTACCCAATCATGAAGACGATTAACCGATATGAGGCGCCCACATAGTACCCAATCACGAAGACGACGAACCGAGACGAGGCGACCACACAGTACCCAATCACGAAGACGACGATCTGAGACGAGGCGACCACACAGTACCCATTCACGAAGATGACAAACCGAGACATGGCGACCACACAGTACCCAATCACGAAGACGACGAACCGAGACCAGGCAACCACACAGTACCCAATCACGAAAACAACGAACCGAGATGAGGCAACCACACAGTACCCCATCACAAAAACGACAAACCGAGGCGAGGCGACCACACAGTACCCAATAGCGAGGCGACCACACAGTACCCAATAACGAAAACGACGAACCGAGATGAGGTGACCACACAGTACCCAATCACGAAAACACGAACGGAGACGAGGAGACCAAACAGTACCCAATCACGAAGAGGACGAACTGAGACCAGACGACCACACAGTACCCAATCACGAAAACGACAAACCGAAGCGAGGCAACCACACAGTACACAATCACAAAAACGACGAACCGAGACGAGGCGACCACACAGTACATAATCACGAAAACGACGAACAGAGACGAGGCGACCAAACAGTACCCAATCATGAAGATGACGGATCGAGACCAGGCGACCACACAGAACCCAATCACGAGGACGACGAACCAAGACCAGGCAACCACACAGTACCCAATCACGAAGACGACGAACCGAGACTAGGCGAGCACACAGTACCCAATCACGAAGACGACGAACCGAGACGAGGCGACCACAGAGTACCCAATCACGAAGATGACGAACCTAGACGAGGCGACCACACAGTACCCAATCACGAAGACGACGAACCGAGACGAAGCGACCACACAGTACCCAATCTCGAAGACGACGAACCGAGGCGAGGTGACCACACAGTACCCAATCACAAAGACGACGAACCGAGACAAGGCGACCACACAG
Source organism: Nemertoderma westbladi (assembly GCA_032718475.1). NCBI lineage: Eukaryota > Metazoa > Xenacoelomorpha > Nemertodermatida > Nemertodermatidae > Nemertoderma > Nemertoderma westbladi. Next base: position 33,373 of record JAUCBJ010001342.1, read on the forward strand.
TACCCAATCACGAAGACGACGAACCGAGACGAGGCGACCACACAGTACCCAAACACGAAGACGACGAACCGAGATGAGGCGACCACACAGTACCCAATCACGAAGACGATGAACCGAGATGAGGCGACCACACAGTACCCAATCACGAAGACGACGAACCGAGACGAGGCGACCACACAGTACCCAATCACGAAGATGACGAACCGAGACGAGGCGACCACACAGTACCCAATCACGAAGACGACGAACCGAGACGTGGTGACCACACAGTACCCAATCACGAAGACGACGAAACGAGACAAGACGCCCACACAGTACCCAATCACGAAGACGACGAACCAATACGAGGCGCCCACAAAGTACAAAATCACAAAGACGACAAACTGAGAAGAGGCGACCACACAGTACCCAATCACGAAGACGACGAACCGAGACGAGGCGACCACACAGTACCCAATCACGAAGATGACGAACCTAGACGAGGCGACCACACAATACCCAATCACGAAGACGACGAACCGAGACGAAGCGACCACACAGTACCCAATCTCGAAGACGACGAACCGAGGCGAGGTGACCACACAGTACCCAATCACAAAGACGACGAACCGAGACAAGGCGACCACACAGTACCCAATCACGAAGACGACGAACCGAGACGAGGCGACCACACAGTACCCAAACACGAAGACGACGAACCGAGATGAGGCGACCACACAGTACCCAATCACGAAGACGATGAACCGAGATGAGGCGACCACACAGTACCCAATCACGAAGACGACGAACCGAGACGAGGCGACCACACAGTACCCAATCACGAAGGGGACGAACCGAGACGAGGTGACCACACAGTACCCAATCACGAAGACGACGAACCGAGACGAGGTGACCACACAGTACCCAATCACGAAGACGACGAAACGAGACAAGACGCCCACACAGTACCCAATCACGAAGACGATGAACCGACTCGAGGCGACCACATAGTACCCAATCACGAAGATGACGAACCGAGACGAGGCGACCACACAGTACCCAACCAAGAAGACAACGAACCGAAACGAGGCACCCTCACAGTACGCAATCATGAAGATGACGAACCGAGACGAGGCGCCCACACAGTACCCAATCACGAAGACGACGAACCGAGACGAGGCGACCACACAGTACCCAATCACGAAGACGATGAACCGAGACGAGACGCCCACACAGTACCCAATCAAGAAGACGACGAACCGAGACGAGGCGCCCACACAGTACCCAATCACGAAGATGACGAACCGAGTCGAGGCGACCACACAGTACCCAATCACGAAGACGACGAACCGAGTCAAGGCGACCACACAGTACCCAATCACGAAGATGACGAACCGAGACGAGGCGACCACACAGTAACCAATCACGAAGACGACGAACCGAGGCGACCATACAGTACCCAATCACGAAGACGACGAACTGAGACGAGGCACCCCCACACAGCACCCAATCATGAAGATGACGAACCGAGACAGGCTACCACACAGTACCCAATAACGAAGACAACGAACTGATACAAGGCGACCACACAGTACCCAATCACGAAGACAACGAACCGAAACGAGGCACCCTCACAGTACGCAATCACAAAGACGACGAACCGAGACGAGGCGACCACACAGTACCCAATCACGAAGATGACGAACCGAGACCAGGCGACCACACAGTACCCAATCACGAAGACGACGAACCGAGACGAGGCGACCACACAGTACCTAATCACGAAGACAACGAACCGAGACGAGACGACCACACAGTACCCAATCACAAAGACGACGAACCAAGACGAGGCGACCACACAGTACCCAATCACGAAGACGACGAACCGAGACGAGGCGACCACACAGTACCCAATCACGAAAATGACGAACCGAGACGAGGCGACCACACAGTACCCAATCACGAAGACGACGAACCGAGACGAGGCGACCACACAGTACCCAATCATGAAGACGACGAAACGAGACGAGACGCCCACACAGTACCCAATCACGAAGACGACGAACCGAGTCGAGGCGACCACACAGTACCCAATCACGAAGACGACGAACCGAGACGAGGCGACCACACAGTACCCAATCACGAAGACAACGAACTGAGACGAGACGACCACACAGTACCCAATCACAAAGACGACGAACCGAGACGAGGCGACCAAACAGTACCCAATCATGAAGACGATTAACCGATATGAGGCGCCCACATAGTACCCAATCACGAAGACGACGAACCGAGACGAAGCGACCACACAGTACCCAATCACGAAGACGACGATCTGAGACGAGGCGACCACACAGTACCCATTCACGAAGATGACAAACCGAGACATGGCGACCACACAGTACCCAATCACGAAGACGACGAACCGAGACCAGGCAACCACCACACAGTACCCAATCACGAAGACAACGAACCGAGATGAGGCAACCACACAGTACCCCATCACAAAAACGACAAACCGAGGCGAGGCGACCACACAGTACCCAATAGCGAGGCGACCACACAGTACCCAATAACGAAAACGACGAACCGAGATGAGGTGACCACACAGTACCCAATCACGAAAACACGAACGGAGACGAGGAGACCAAACAGTACCCAATCACGAAGAGGACGAACCGAGACCAGGCGACCACACAGTACCCAATCACGAAAACGACAAACCGAAGCAAGGCAACCACACAGTACACAATCATAAAAACGACGAACCGAGACGAGGCGACCACACAGTACCTAATCACGAAAACGACGAACCGAGACAAGGCGACCAAACAGTACCCAATCATGAAGATGACGGATCGAGACCAGGCGACCACACAGAACCCAATCACGAGGACGACGAACCAAGACCAGGCAACCACACAGTACCCAATCACGAAGACGACGAACCGAGACGAGGCGACCACACAGTACCCAATCACGAAGATGACGAACCGAGACGAGGCGACCACACAGTACCCAATCACGAAGACGACGAACCGAGACGTGGTGACCACACAGTACCCAATCACGAAGACGACGAAACGAGACAAGACGCCCACACAGTACCCAATCACGAAGACGACGAACCAATACGAGGCGCCCACAAAGTACAAAATCACAAAGACGACAAACTGAGAAGAGGCGACCACACAGTACCCAATCACGAAGACGACGAACCGAGACGAGGCGACCACACAGTACCCAATCACGAAGATGACGAACCTAGACGAGGCGACCACACAATACCCAATCACGAAGATGACGAACCGAGACGAAGCGACCACACAGTACCCAATCTCGAAGACGACGAACCGAGGCGAGGTGACCACACAGTACCCAATCACAAAGACGACGAACCGAGACAAGGCGACCACACAGTACCCAATCACGAAGACGACGAACCGAGACGAGGCGACCACACAGTACCCAAACACGAAGACGACGAACCGAGATGAGGCGACCACACAGTACCCAATCACGAAGACGATGAACCGAGATGAGGCGACCACACAGTACCCAATCACGAAGACGACGAACCGAGACGAGGCGACCACACAGTACCCAATCACGAAGGGGACGAACCGAGACGAGGTGACCACACAGTACCCAATCACGAAGACGACGAACCGAGACGAGGTGACCACACAGTACCCAATCACGAAGACGACGAAACGAGACAAGACGCCCACACAGTACCCAATCACGAAGACGATGAACCGACTCGAGGCGACCACATAGTACCCAATCACGAAGATGACGAACCGAGACGAGGCGACCACACAGTACCCAACCAAGAAGACAACGAACCGAAACGAGGCACCCTCACAGTACGCAATCATGAAGATGACGAACCGAGACGAGGCGCCCACACAGTACCCAATCACGAAGACGACGAACCGAGACGAGGCGACCACACAGTACCCAATCACGAAGACGATGAACCGAGACGAGACGCCCACACAGTACCCAATCAAGAAGACGACGAACCGAGACGAGGCGCCCACACAGTACCCAATCACGAAGATGACGAACCGAGTCGAGGCGACCACACAGTACCCAATCACGAAGACGACGAACCGAGTCAAGGCGACCACACAGTACCCAATCACGAAGATGACGAACCGAGACGAGGCGACCACACAGTAACCAATCACGAAGACGACGAACCGAGGCGACCATACAGTACCCAATCACGAAGACGACGAACTGAGACGAGGCACCCCCACACAGCACCCAATCATGAAGATGACGAACCGAGACAGGCTACCACACAGTACCCAATAACGAAGACAACGAACTGATACAAGGCGACCACACAGTACCCAATCACGAAGACAACGAACCGAAACGAGGCACCCTCACAGTACGCAATCACAAAGACGACGAACCGAGACGAGGCGACCACACAGTACCCAATCACGAAGATGACGAACCGAGACCAGGCGACCACACAGTACCCAATCACGAAGACGACGAACCGAGACGAGGCGACCACACAGTACCTAATCACGAAGACAACGAACCGAGACGAGACGACCACACAGTACCCAATCACAAAGACGACGAACCAAGACGAGGCGACCACACAGTACCCAATCACGAAGACGACGAACCGAGACGAGGCGACCACACAGTACCCAATCACGAAAATGACGAACCGAGACGAGGCGACCACACAGTACCCAATCACGAAGACGACGAACCGAGACGAGGCGACCACACAGTACCCAATCATGAAGACGACGAAACGAGACGAGACGCCCACACAGTACCCAATCACGAAGACGACGAACCGAGTCGAGGCGACCACACAGTACCCAATCACGAAGACGACGAACCGAGACGAGGCGACCACACAGTACCCAATCACGAAGACAACGAACTGAGACGAGACGACCACACAGTACCCAATCACAAAGACGACGAACCGAGACGAGGCGACCAAACAGTACCCAATCATGAAGACGATTAACCGATATGAGGCGCCCACATAGTACCCAATCACGAAGACGACGAACCGAGACGAAGCGACCACACAGTACCCAATCACGAAGACGACGATCTGAGACGAGGCGACCACACAGTACCCATTCACGAAGATGACAAACCGAGACATGGCGACCACACAGTACCCAATCACGAAGACGACGAACCGAGACCAGGCAACCACCACACAGTACCCAATCACGAAGACAACGAACCGAGATGAGGCAACCACACAGTACCCCATCACAAAAACGACAAACCGAGGCGAGGCGACCACACAGTACCCAATAGCGAGGCGACCACACAGTACCCAATAACGAAAACGACGAACCGAGATGAGGTGACCACACAGTACCCAATCACGAAAACACGAACGGAGACGAGGAGACCAAACAGTACCCAATCACGAAGAGGACGAACCGAGACCAGGCGACCACACAGTACCCAATCACGAAAACGACAAACCGAAGCGAGGCAACCACACAGTACACAATCATAAAAACGACGAACCGAGACGAGGCGACCACACAGTACCTAATCACGAAAACGACGAACCGAGACAAGGCGACCAAACAGTACCCAATCATGAAGATGACGGATCGAGACCAGGCGACCACACAGAACCCAATCACGAGGACGACGAACCAAGACCAGGCAACCACACAGTACCCAATCACGAAGACGACGAACCGAGACTAGGCGAGCACACAGTACCCAATCACGAAGACGACGAACCAATACGAGGCGCCCACAAAGTACAAAATCACAAAGACGACGAGGTAACAGTCCAGATACATGACGAAGAAAGTGACCAGTACGTCACTTACCTATCATGAACGACGATACGACTAGACGTTCCACACAGTACCTATCTAAGAGACAGAACCAATAGTCACTATTATAAGTATATTTACTATTAGATTGAGACATCAATTGTACATTGATAGTTGTAGTATTCAGTTATGAGTAATATATGTACAATTGATAGTTGTTAGTTAAGTAGGAGTCATATATTGTAAATTGATAGTTAGTTATGATTAGTAATATATGGTAAATTGATAGTTATAGTAAGTAGTGGTAATATATGTAAAATGATATTAGTATTAAGTATTGATATATATGTAATTATAGGTTTAGTAGTTAATGTATGAGTAATATATGTAAATTATAGTTTATAGTTAAGGTGTGAGTAATATATGTAAATTGATAGTTGTATAGTTAAGTTGTGTAGTAATATATGTAAATTGATAGTTTAGTAGTTAAGTTATGAGTAATATATGGTAAATTGATAGTTGTATTAAGTGTATGGGTAATATATGTAAATTGATATTTAGTAGTTAAGTGTAGTGTAATATATGTAAATTGGTAGTTTAGTAGTTTAGTTATTGTAGAAATATATGGTAAATTGATATTGTATGTTAAGTATGGATAATATGTGTAAATTGATAGTTGTGTAGTTAAGTTAGTGATAATATATGTAATTAATTTGTATTAGTAAGTTAGGTATAAAGATATGGTAATTGATGTTGTGTAGTTAAGTGTAGTGAAAATATATGTAAATTGATATTGTTAGTAGTTATGTTAGTAGTATTATATGGTAATTGATATTTGTAGTAGGTTAATGGTTAGTAATATAGTATTGTTTATAGTGTTAGGTTAGTGTAGATTTAGTTATGGTAGATTAGTTTTAGGTTGGTTAGTATTGATTTGTATGATATGTTATTGTGTTAGTAGTGTTTGTGAGTATTGTTGGTTATTGTGTTGTTTAGTTTGTTGTAGTGGGATTGGTGTTGGGTAGTGTGTGTTGTGTTTGGTTGTTGGGTTGTGGTGTTGGTGTGGTTTGTGGTTGTGGTGGTTGTTGGTGTGTGTTGTGAGTTGTGGTGAGGTGGTGGTATTGGTGATGGTGTTGGTGGGTGTAGGAGTTGGTAGTGGAGGTGTTGTGTTGTGGGTGGTGTTGTGGTGTTGTGTGGGTTGGTGATTGGTGAGTGAGTAGGTGTGGGTTGGTGTGGGTTGGAGGTGGTTGTTGAGTGTGGTGGTAGGGGGGTGAGTGAGGGTGAGTTGAGTGTGGTTGGGTGAGTTGTGTGTTGTGTGGGTAGTGAGAGTGGTTGAGGTGTGGGTTGTTGAGGTGGGAGTGAGGTGGGTGTAGGGTTGTGTTGAGGTGTGGTTGGTGTGGGTAGGATGAGTGTGTGGGTTGGTAGTGTTGTGGAGTGTGGATGTGTGGTGTGGGGTGAGATGAGTGGAGAGGAGTGGGTAGGGATAGAGAGAGGGTAGGAGTGGTAGGGAGTGAGGGAGAGAGTGGTGGTTAGGTGTGGGTGGGTAGGGAGGAGAGGAGTGTAGGGAGGAGGTGGGAAGTGTAGGAGGGGAGAGAGTGAGAGGTGGAGGGAGGAGGAGGTGGAGGGTAGGGGAGAGAGAGAGGGAGAGGGGAGGTGGGTAGGGGAGAGGAGGGGAGATGGAGGGAAGAGGAGGGAATGTAGGGTAGGGGGGATGTAGGGAAGAGGGAGGAGAGGATGTGGGGTAGGGGGAAGGAGAGAGGAATGAGGGATAGGAGGTGGATGGTGGAGGGAGAGAGAGGGAGGATGTAGGGAAGGTGGGGGTAGTGTAGGGAAGAGAGGGAGATGGAGGGAGAGGAGGGAGGTGGGTAGGGAGATGGAGGAGATGGGGGAGAGGGAGGTGGGGGGTAGGAGGAGAAGTGTAGGGGAGAGAGGGAGGTGGGGTAGGGGAGAGGGAGAGGGAGGAGTGGAGGGGTGGGGTAGGAGGGAAGAGGGAATAGTAGAGGAGAGGAGAGGAAGGGTAGGGTAGGGGGAGGAGGGGGAAGTGTAGGGAGGAGGAGGAGGGAATGTAGGGAGTAGGGGGAATGTAGGAGAGGAGGAGGAGGAGGTGAGGGTAGGGGGGAAGGGAGGGGGAGAGGAAGAGGTGGGGGAGGGGGGAGGAGAGGAGATGATGATGGGATGTGGGTTGG
>JAUCBJ010001343.1:0-51872 GCA_032718475.1 Nemertoderma westbladi
CGCCGCCTTTTGTTCCTCTATCCTTCTTTTCTTTATTTGTTCTTCTCGGACTCTAGTGAGGCGGAGTTTTTCATCACATTCAGCTTGGTTTGCAGCTAACATTTCGGCATCGATTGAGTCTAACACAAGCTTGGTTCCTTCACTATTAGGGGAAAGTCCATGTAGCCGTCTCCTCAACTCTTCGTCTCCTAGGAATCGCTGATAGTCGGACAAATAAATGTCGATAGCGTCTCTAGTTCGCGGTTTCTCGGCGGCCTCTTCGCTTTCCTCTTGAGCAAGGGTGACATCAGTTTGTTCGGAGACATCAGTCGGTTCCTCATAGATTGATCTCTCAGCCAGCTGGGATTTCCACGGGGCTGTTTCCTGTACTTTGAGATCTACTCGATGTAGCCAAGTTTTGACAGCAACCTGCAGCGACGTGTCCTGTCTTCTTTTGGAAGTTTCCTCAAAGGCTGAGAGGATTAGTCGAATGCGTAGGGTTCTTTCGCGTATTTGATATAGCAGTTCTTCCTGCTCTTGAGGTCCGTGAGGTTGTCGAAACAGTTGTTCCTCCAATCGCTCCAAGGATCCGAAGAATCCCTGCACATATCCTGCTGCCGACCTCTTCCAAACAGCTGGATCCATTGTATCTTTTGCCACTCCCATCCTGTGTATATCTTCCCAAGTAGCCTCGGACATATCAAACGGAAGTCCAAGTCCGGGAAAGTTCCATTGTGATTCAACAATAGATCTCAATTCTTCCCTGGCGTATCCCGCGTAATTATCTTGGGTCGCTTGCTTATTCTTCGCCCAGTCGGTTTGATGTTCTTCCACCGCAATGAGTATAGTAGTCAGCACTGCAGCAGGAAGAGTAAGAAGGGGGTCCGAGTAGACTGTATCAGCCATCTGCACTCCATGTTCGGGAGTCAACTCTACAGTATCCGAACTGCTGGAGCTATCCGGTCTCTGGGAAGTAGGTTCTTGACCAAGATGTTGCTGCGATAGGACAGCTGCCTCTTGGTCCCGTTTTACCTGTGCCCGAGTGCCTATGATGGACCTATGGTGGACTAGCCTAGGGTCTGATACTACTGGAGGGATGACCTTTTTTACAGTAGGAGGTGAGCCGAACTTCTCTTTTATTCGCTCCACACTCCTATCTGAATCACAGATAGTGGTCTCGATCAGACTGTCCGACAGGTTTTGCTGAGTGTCAGACATGTTTAGTTATACAGTTGAATGTCTACTACTATAATTTCAGTTAAAGCAAATCTAGTAATTCAGTATGACCGCAAGCCTAGCGATTTATTACCGGTACCGTTACTCAGTGGAACGTGATATATATACAATATATTAGAATACCGGTATGCTTATAATATATAAGTATTATTACAGACTAGATTTGTCACAGAGTACCGGTATATAATTTTAGCACAAATATATATATATATAGAGTAGGCCTATAATGAATACCGGTATACAGCTTACACTTATAGTATATAAGTATAATTCTGGACTAGAATTAATTACAGAGTACCGGTATGATTTCAGCTCAAATTTATAGAAATAAATATAATAAGCCTATGGTAAGTACCGGTATGTCAATTAATTTTAGAATAATTGAATTTCTGAATATTTTGGGGTTACTTCGTTACTTTAACTTACTTTATTACCGTTATTTAAGCAGTAGTCCAACTGACAGTGAGACCTAGTTGTTGTATGGCAGGCCTACTATTTATAAATCGTTTGAGTTGATTTATAATATTTATATACCCGTTTATAAAGGGGTTTTGACAATACTTGAAATAAATGTTATTATTTCTGGGGAAGTCACTACACAGAAGCTGAGCGCTCTCAGTGAAGTGTTATTTTATTTGACACTAAAACTGATAATTCTAATTTACCTAAGTTACTTAATACTACGAATTACTTACGATACGGGTGAGATTAATTCTCTAATTAAACACAACAAAATATGACGTACGAATTTTTAGGGTAATTTTACAGGAAGTCTACAAACCAGTCCAACAAAGGGTTAGATTTCTGGCTATTACAAAGGACAGGGTACTACGGTATTTAAATAATAAGTAGTAGTAAATATATTGTACTGTCTAGATAGGAAAATACCACCGCCTGACGACCTATAACCGTATCGCTATAGGTACAACGTTATGTATCACGGATTGTTCCTACCCAGAAGTTAATAGAGCTAACGAATGTGCCTATCAACCACTTTACAACACAAAAATACTGCCTACACTAATTACTTCGGAAGGCACTGTACTCTAAACCCTAAATTAGGTACAAGTACCGGTATAACAAATAATCAGTAGTTAAATATACTTGAACAGTTAAAAGAACCACGGCATCTGCTGGAGTGACCGAAGCACAAAGTCGTCAGTCTTTACCTACGCCAAGCAGCCCTGATGTAGTACCGGGGTTAGTTTAACTATAACGGTATGTATAACAAGCACAATTACTGTAGGAATAAACTTGGGGACATGAATGTTGCGAATAATCGCATAAACTCTGAATAATAAATATTACGCTACCCGTACAGAATACTCAAACAAATACAAACCAAACGCTGGCAGACTACTATCAAGCCTAAACAAACTACTGTATGTGCAGATTCTGAAACTGTTAGTTAGTATGCGTGCTAACACGGTAGTACGACTTACTCTTTAAGAGGGGATTGACCTTACAGTTATGACTGCCCCAACTTACTAACGGCACTTGATCAGACCAACTCTACACACGTAGCAATCCTTTCAGACCCAAAAAATAGCTAGACAACAATCCAGCCTACAAATATTTGAGTAATAACTATTACGGTACCTGAACAGACCACACAAACAAACACAGGCTAAAACACTGGCAGACTACGATCAAGCCTAGATAAACTACAGTATATGCAGACTCTGAAACTGTTAGTTAGTATGCGTGCTAACACGGTAGTACGACTTACTCTTTAAGAGGGGATTGACCTTACAGTTATGACTGCCCCAACTTACTAACGGCACTTTATCAGACAAACTCTACACACGCCGTAATCTCTCCAAACCCAACCACAGTCAGACAGCAGCTCAGCCTACAATTATCTGAACAATCTGAGCAGACTTACATGCCTTCTGCTCAATATTAGCCTACTAGGAAATAAAACCGACAGAAATAGGTAAAATCTCAATAAAAATTCAGGGCTGCAGTCCCTGATTAAGTACTAAGACCTACCAGTATACAATAATCAAAATCGAATAATACTAAAAGTACTTGTACAGCAGTACCGGTACCGGTGATGACAGTTAGGCCTACTGACCTACAAAGTACCGGTTCAGTTTTACCGGTCACTACGGTATTTTGCAACCTTATTGCCTACTGCAATAAGATTATAAACTGTTACTGTTCGACAGAACAGTATTAAGCTGTATTTAATGCCTACACTTGCAACCTTATTGCCTACTGCAATAAGATTATAAACTGTTACTGTTCGACAGAACAGTATTAAACTGTATTTAATTCTTACACTGCAATACAAGTAAACTGTTACTGTTCGCGCTTTTGAAGACCTTTAGCAGTTTAACCTGCCAAAATTTATATGTCTTTTCGTTAATTAAAACCACTTTAGCATACGACAATAATTTATGCTAATACGCAAAACATTAGCCGAAGTCAGCCCATGCGCGATCATTCACCCGATGGATCTACACCCGGGAGACTGAATTCGGATGCTTGAATTGTATTATTATACAGTGTAAGGTTGCAGTGTATACCTAATGTATTATTCGATAGATCGTTAATAATTAATCTCTGACAGATATTATTGGCTTTCGGGAAATATTAACAGTTCCTTTAGGACGTGGCGCTTTATCTATTTAAACAGAACTAAGACTTATACTAAACGCAACGATACTGCTTATGATTAAAGTATAAAACGTATTCTTTAGGAAATACTTTGTTACCAATCACAATCATACACACTATTCTGCCGACAGTCAGTACATTTGATCACACATAAAGAGAGCAGTAATTGACTCACGTAGGGTCTGCTAAATAACATTGGATTCAATACACACCACATTAATATAAATCGCAATTGTTATGTATAGCCGGTCTCTCTAACCTGTAGTGTTATCAAGAAAATTGGGAATTGGGTGATTTATCCGTATTATCCAAATAGCAATATTTCCATCAACAAATATTTACAATTAATAACTGACGGTAAAATAACAGTACAAACAATATGATTAATGCAATTAAATCAAGTGAGTATGTTAATTAAGATTGATCAATTAGGTAACAGTTTATACTTTCGATAATTCAAGCAGTTTACGGTACAGCAGTATCTATCCAAAATGCCGGTGTTTCTGGCTTAGACAGCAATAACAACAAAGTATCAAGAAAAAACAGTAAGACTGAACACTCTCCTTATGATCGACTAAAAGCTACACGTCGACAGGAAAAATCGCTCTGATTGGCTCAAGCCAAACAAAGAACCGTGCGTCCAATGGCTGTTTCCATGTCAGCAACCAGCTGTTAGATGTCGTAATATGAATTATCACGGCTAAACTGTGAAAGGTAGTTGGTGCATGGCAGGTTTTTTGCCTTACCATGTCCACTAAAACACGTATATAGCAGAATTACTCTTATGTCCGTTAAAACACCTGTAAAGGTACCTTGCGGGCGAGGGGAATATATCTACAGTTAGAAAACCTTTTAGAGTATTCCAGCGCCTGTGGGGAAACTGGATTGCGAAGCAAAAGGGGCCAGTTATATCCCACAGAAGCTTTTACACTCATATTCAGTAATACTGAGTTACCGCTACGTTTAATTATCCTTTTCGATTGAATTTTAATTACTTTATGTTTACTGTGAGATAGGTCTATGCCGTGCCGTATTGAGATAGGGGTGCTTTCAATCAAAGTCATCCCTCTCCTGTGGAAAATCGACGCAAATAGCGGCTGATTAATTTCTCAAAAATTTAACTGTACCATGTTCTATTGACTTTTGTTTATTGTTTTGGTTTTGAGAATAATAATATGTCACTGTAACCTGCTCCTTTTCCTTAATTGATAATTTAACATGAGGCGGGATATGAATTCGATGAGAGGTTTTTTTATATTATAACCTGAAATAGCCCGGAAGGGCGATAACGTTTGTTTAATTCATATATTTAATTTTGCCAGAGTGAGATTCTTATGTATTTATAAGAAGTCATGATATATGTTTAAACAAGTTTCTTTTAATAATTGGAATTTTTGGGGACGGCAAGAAGTTCAACGTTATTTAGGGGGGAGGTTATTCCGCTGCCGGTAATAAAAAGGCTTGAATTATGAATGTCGGATAAACATTAGATGTAAATAATTAAATCGCATCAGGGATCCCATTGAGAGACTGCTACGTGGAAATCAGAATGGGTTCCGTAAAGGTCGTGGGACCATGGAGCCCATTTTGGCACTTAGAAGGATAATTGAAGAGTTATCAAAAAAGAAAGACAGGCATCTGGCTGTTATCTTTGTTGACTTCTTCAAGGCCTTTGATTCAGTCTCTCGCTCACGTATGTTCAGCATACTTTCATTATATGCGATTCCTGATGAAATTATTGCAGCAATCAGATCAGTATACGATGGTTCGACAACATTTGTGTCTACTGTTGACGGTGACACAGAACCATTTGAAGTGTTATGGGGCGTCCTCCAAGGAGACACACTTGCACCATTCTTGTTCATTATTGTGGTTGACTATGTTCTACGCATGTCCTTAGATCATCATAATGATGATGGGGTGATGATAACTCCACCTACTGGCTCCAGAAGTCGAGGAAATCCTGCCAAGTACCTAACTGATCTAGACTTTGCTGATGACTTAGGAGTACTCTCAGAATCACTAGAGGGAGCCCAACGGCTCCTCAGCTCATTAGAACATGCTGCTTCTAGTGTTGGTCTTTTTATTAACTCCAGAAAGACCAAAATTTTGACAGTTAACTTTGAAAGTTCTCAGCAAGTCTCTGATCGGATGAGCATAAGCTCAAAGGATGGTATGCTTGAGCATGTGGACGACTTCTGTTACCTGGGATCATGGATCCGGAAGTCAGGTGAGGACCTTCGAATACGTAAGGGAAAGGCATGGGCAGCCTTGAATAGGCTTTCCAGGATTTGGAAGTCACCTAGAATTAATCGGAAACTTAAGGTCCGATTATTTAGAGCAGCAGTAGTTCCAGTACTCCTCTACGGGAGTCCATGCTGGGCTCTAACTGCTGAGGACACCAAATCTCTGGATGGCACATTCACAAGAATGCTACGCCGGGTTCATTGTGTCAAGTACAATGCACACATCTCCAACCAGACACTATATAACATTGGAGGTGTCTCATTGGTTCCCCCAAGCTTGACACTAGAACAAAATCGCCTCCGCTTTGCAGGACATTGCTTTCGCCGTGAGGACCAGCCAGTGCATAATCTTGTACTTTGGCAGCCTCATGGAGTGAATAAGCATGGTGGACAGCCCATGACTTTCTTGAGACGCATCTTAAAGGACACTGGCCTTAAAGATGCGGATGATCTAGCAAATGTCATGGGTGATAGGGAGTTGTGGCGGTGCAATTTTGTTGACAAGCCGGCACAGCATTCTTAAAAATGCAGCTGCAATGCAGCATGCCGATCCTAGTAGTAGTTCAATAATACAGTTGCAAGTAAATATAGGAACTACTATATAGTAAGACCACAAGACCAGCTGCTAGTAGATGTGACATTCCTTGGCTTACAATCAGGAGGGGGAGGCCCTGGTTCGATCCCTAGATGGGGAAGCACTGCTTGGGCACAGGCTTTAAATGATGCAGCCTAGTCCAACCCAGCTTTCATCATTGATGACTAATATAAAAGAGCACCGGTCAAGCCGTAGGCTGGTAGTCCTAATATTATAATGAATGGGTTTGGGGCGATCCATTGAGGCGAGTTTATTACACAACACACTGGAGTGATTGATAACAGAGTTCACCAATTGTGGTGAACAGGCATTCCTTTGGGAGAAAGAGCGAAATATTTTTCGGTCTAAGATCACCATTGGTGGTGAACAAGTATTCATTTGAGAAACAGATTTGAATTGTTTACTGTGGAAGATCACCCGTGACAGTGAAAAGGCATTCCTTTAGGAAACAGAGACTGTGGAAGATAATTTTCTCATTCTTTATAGCAGATTTGTGTTTTTTTAGAGTTATGGTGCTGTCTTCTACATGGATATGTAGAAGTTATTGGATACACAGAAATCTAGTCATCAACTTTTCAGATTTCATCAAGGTCTCTAACTCTCTCCGCCGCGTTTTAAGGCCTTAGATGGCTTTGGGATCCCCGATGAAATAATTGATGCAATCAAACATGATGAATATAATGGATCCACAACGTTCGTCTCTAAAGCAGGTGGAAGATACATCCCCATTTTGTTGAAGTGTCATGGGGGTGCGTACTTACTCCTTCCCTCTTCATTATTTTGGAGGTCTAAGGGATGCTAATTTCTCTTGACTGAACGTGGGGATGAGTTAGTGATGAGTTAGGGATGAGTTAGTAGAAATAAAACAAAACCACCGTCACCAATATTCTAGACGGACCTCGGATTTGCTGCTGTTTGTTACAAACACCAGGATACAGGCACCATGGCATGCTATACTCATTTATCATACGAGGATATTTATTTCGATAGTTTATTTCGATTTATTTCGATAGGTGCGGAGTTAGCAAGTACGCTTCATCGACAGCAATACTTAATGCCGTAGATAATCCACTAGAGGGAGATATAAATATATCCAGCCTTACTGGCACCCGCAGACGCGTAGCGGCCCAAATAATATGTAACGGCTATCATCATTATCTGTGTGATCGGCAGAAATGCTGGAGGCCCACGGAATCATGTGTCTGTTGGGTATGTGACCGCCCGGCAACAACCAAGGAACACTATAAATCCTGCACCAAAATCACACAATGCAACTCGGTCCTCCACTATGCCCTATTTTTAAATAGTTTTTATCGTGATACTCATAATTAGTTATTATAATAATTCATTTATTTTATTTATAGACCGCTTCAATTATTCCATATCTATGGATATGAAATTAAAATTATTAATTTATTTCGATTTATTTAATTTATGGTGCATTCTTGAAACATCATCTAATAGACACTGGTCTTTTTATGCATATGATTTGGGAGTTTACTAGGCAGTTCGCAAACTTGAACACATCGAGGTGTTGCTGAGGCGGCTGGCTATTCCTCCTTGTCGTGTTGCTGATTTATTCTTTAATTCATGTGTGCAAGTAGAAAGATGGTGTGACACTTCCATCTTTTAACTGCGGTAGGGCGTCCTAAAAATAATTGGGCCTTTAATAATGAGATGTTATGTTAAGATAATTTTATTTAAAAAAATATGTGCTTGCAAACTATATATAATCGTAGGTTTCATAGCTTTATTATCCCTGAGACTACTACTTACTAGGTCGAGCGAACTTTGAGAGTGGAAATAAGATCCTTCCAGGCTTCCCGAGATTCTCCACAGTTGTCGCAATTTCGTTTCTTTCAAGTACAGTATCAGTCTAAATATGTTATAGCCGGTCGTCCACGCTTTCCATGAGTTGGTTGCCAGAAAAGTAGATCAGGTATGACCTCGTACTGAATCTTAATCTGCGTTCACGGAGGGTGGTTGATACAGGTGGTATTGTACCATATAGCTCAGCGTATGTCATGTGTTATCTCCAGCTGACGTTTATGGCTGCCCTTAGTAGTCTTGTGTAGCAACCATCAATTCGGCGTTCAAGTGATTTTGTCAGTGTCTAGGTTTTGATACAGCTACCCATGCCTTTGCTTTCTTAACTACTATGTCTTTTTTGCTACTCTCAATCTGCCATGTTCCAATGTACTGGAAGTCGTCAACTTAGTTGATTATTATCAATTGTCATTAAAAACAATAAAAGTCATGAATTCGGTCTTGATGGCATTTTTAAAAAATATTCAATCCAACCTCCTTAGCAGCCCTCTCCACTTTATTCCGTAGAAGCTGTGCATCTACTAGCGCATTAGAGAGCAGGGCGATATCATACGCAAAGTCGGTGTCTGTGACTGTAGTTGCCGGATATCTACTACTTCTGCTTTCTTGTAGTGTGAATCCAAGATCTTCACCATTTGTGGCCATCCTCATTGCGTAATCCAGCACAATTACAAATAGTAATGGCGCCCTGAGAATAAGATACATAATATTTTAAAATTTTTAGGTTTAATTAAAAATTTAATAGTAGGTAATTTGTATGGCGTAAAAACTAAATCGTAGAATAATTTGATCAAGTGTCTTACATGAATTATTTAAAAATATGCTTTATTCAATATTTCTCTGTTATGAATAGTAGTGTATAATTTTTGATTAGCATATTTGTTTTGCAATAAGCAGATCCATCTGTTTCGAACTCAATCTTTCTGTTGACGAGATAATTAAATTCATTGAATTTGGTTTTTTCAACTCAATTCGATTCAGTTTTCTTAGAAAGACCGAGAGATAGTTTAAATGCGAAGATGTTATGTTTTCTATTTTGACGCTTAAAACTGTGCCAAACTTATTTGTCAACAATTAGTATTTATGCACTGCACCTGCTATGGATGAAACAACTGATTATTATTATTCAGAGTCTGACTATGATTATTACTATGACGACTACCTACTGTCACAGCTTGAGTTCGATGTTTACCTCAAGAATTCGGATTCAACCAACCATTTCCCGGTGTTCCACCCACGGCACAACACCACTTACCCGAACTGCTTCACCAAACACTACCCGATTCCTAATCCATCGAGCGTTGAGGTTGTCTCCTACTTTGTCTGCATGATTCTTGCTGTTGTTGGTAACGTTCTAGTTATTGTTGCTGTGACAACCAATAAAAGAATGCGAACTACAACCAATGGTATGATTGCATCATTGGCTACCTGTGATCTAATTTCAGGTTCAATCGCAATGCCACTGTTAATCAAAAGCTTTTGGCTGGACGCCGGATATAATCAAAACGTCCTTACTTGTCAGGTACGTTTAGACCGAATGTATGATGATATATACAGTAGGCTCTAATTAAATATAATTAATTTTGTTAGCATTTGTATTTAGCGGGAATTTTGCTTTTCTTCTTCCAGAAATGGAAAGTCAATGACTGGCCTCTTTTCTGTTGGAGATAAGAGGTCGTTATAGTGAACAAGCTGATCCACATGCCAGTAGCGATGACCAACACCAAATATTATAGAGCGCATCATTCCTTAAATGAATTAAGTGATGAGTAATTAAGTGATTAAGTAATGAGTTAAGTGTTATAACAGTATTCTGAATTAAGTGCCAACCGCGGTTCAGGTGTGAAGCTCAGTGGAAAGGAAGTAAGGAAGACCAGCAGAGGCTCTACATCTGCCAAAAAACTTGCGACATTGCGGCATTGAGGGTCTGATTTACTGATTCCAGTCAGCTGGTTGCAGTCCAGTTTTCCCTTTGCGGATTATCCATGATTCTAGACGAAGTATCCAGAATTCAGTAATTATCCTGAGAAGTACAGTAGTTTCAGCACATTCTGTAACTGCGTTTGTATAACTTCCGATTTCCGCAATTATTTTTTAAATTGATTTACTATGTTTATTATTTAAACTTCTTACTACTTTGTATGATAAATCTAGATGATGGTTATCTTTCGAATTTTAGATCCGAACATTTTTGGACTTTTACGCGATTACAGCGAGTATATTTCATTTGGTTCTCATTGGTTTCGACCGTTTCCGAGCTGTTGTAATTCCGACAGTTGCACGTCCCGGTGCCATGGCAACAATGATTTCATTGGTTGTTGTGTGGGTACTGGCAGTTGGAGCGGCACTTCCGGAAGCCCTAATGTACGCACCAAAGGCGCTGAATAAGTTGGTTGTTTGTCATTTAAAAGATTCAGACAACAGTGATGACTTCACAGTTGTCTCGTGGTCTGAAACAGAGAAGGATTACTTCTGCACTACAACCGATAAGTTAGTATCTTTACTATAAATCATGTTCTTAAGCATATGGGGGGGGGGGGGGGGGGGTGGGGGTGGTATCTAATTAAAAGTTTATAAATATGGGTTATGATGAAACTATCAAAGAATATCTCAAATCACGAAATAGAGAAATTCCACAAAACATTCATACAAAAAATTTTCAAGAAAAATTGCAACATAATAATTTTCCCAAAACTCAACATGAGGTAGTTAGTCTCTGGTTTCAGGGACGCTTAATCGAAGGGGGGGTGGGGGGGGGGGGGGATTTCAAAAAGTTATAAAACATACTTGGAGATCCAGTTTTTGGCATTAAAAATTAGGCATTATTAGCTCATACAGTAATTATTATAACCTTGAGCATTTCTATATTTTTTGGAGGAGAACTCCAGCTGCATCTGGGGTAGAGCACCGCAATTCGCAAAGTCAGTGGTGCTCATTGCTCACCCACGCAACTGTTGGCGTTATCGAAGTGGGCATTAATTCCTAAGAGATGAATCCCTAGACAGCATTGCAGATACGTATACAATTCCGTGATGCTGATCATGGTTCATGGTTCATCATCATCGGTAACATCTTGTTACCAAAACCCAGTACCACATTGTAAGCATAACATCAAGTCTATCGTAGAACAGAGCAGATCAACATGTAAGAATTTTTTAGCACGAGGCTAGAGAATGGAAATATGGATGATGTCAGTAATAATACCTATTTTAATCTCAGTTAATCGATAAGAAAAATCGTATTTTTGTTGAAAAGGAACCAATGGGCCGTGGGAATTTGAGCACAATTGGTAATAATTACTGTGGCAATAGCGACTATGGTACCAGTACCGGCACTATATACTTTCACTTTCATGACGACCGAGAGTCTGACTGTGTCTGTCATCAGTAGATACTTAGGATATCAGTACCGACTGTCCTATCTACCGGTACAGCAGTACTATGTTTGGACCTAGATCCGTGTAGCCCAGTAGGCTACCTTTATTCGATATATACATTATATATTATTATACTTATCTGCTCCGGCATTACATGTTTCGACTTTACAACATTGCCTGCACGGCGTCCCGTTAACAGGTATGCGGGACCGAGAGTAGATTCCCCCACATACATGGCGCAGTGAGTTTACCGTCACCTGTGACAGGGAGAAACCTCTACGGGATCTCCAACACTACTAATTTGTTTCCTACGTATTTGATAATTTGGGCCCATGCCGCCTAAATCTAAAGGGAAGCAAAAACCCACGTCACCGCCCACGGCGGACAGCAGTAGCAGCGACGGCGACGAAACTATAGAAGCCCGAGGCGGCAGTCACACTCCTATCCGGATGGACGACCTCGCGCGTATTCTCGCCCAACAACAGACTGCTATGGCTCAGCTGCTGGCGCAACAGCAGGAAGATGCCAACCGTCGCCAGGCGGCCGCGGACGACCGCATCGCTCAACTCCTCGCGGCTTTACAACCCGGCGTGGCGGCGGCCGCCGCACCGGGACCGCCGGCGACCCAACCCACATACGCGGGAGCCGCTACGAACCCAGCTCCACGACGCCGGGTTATCGACATCTCCGCCATGGAGAAGATCGACGCGGACGTCGACTTCTCCTCGTTCCGCCGGTGGAGACAGGCGTGGAGGGTCCACGCCCACCGGCAGCAGGTCGCCACGTTCCCCAGGGCGGAGCAGGTTTACGCTCTCGTCGCCGCCCTGGGCAGCGACCTCCAGGAGACCATCCGCGTCACCCTCCAGGTTGACATCGACTCGGACGAGACGACCCCGGAGACGATCCTCGACGCTCTCCAGGCCCACCTCCGCTCCAAACGGAGCATCGCGATCGACGCCATCAAGTTTCACGAGCGCCGCCAAGGTGGGAACGAGGGGTTCGACTCCTTCAGGGTGGCCCTGGAGGACCTCGCGGACACCGCCGAACTCTGCGGCCACTGCCGGGACCGGCAGATCGTTACCCAAATCCTCGTGGGTGTGCGGTGCTCGGAGACCCGCACCGAGCTGCTCAAGGTGCTCCCGCAGCCAACCCTCGAGGACTGCGTGCGGATCGCGCAGAGTGTGGAGGCCAGCGAGAGGAACGACTCCATTCTGGCGAGCGGGAAACCGATCCACAAACTCTCCTCCTACAAACGCGAACGTTCGGTTTCCCGAACCCCGGCGGCCTCCCGCACCGCGGCGGGTTCTCGCTACTCGTCCCCCGACCCTTCCCGTCGAACCAATGCATCCAACAGTTGCGGCAACTGTGGGCGAAACCACGACAAGGGGAAGGACTGCCCCGCCAAGGGTATCACGTGCCACGCCTGCGGCAAGACGGGGCACTTCAAGTCGGTGTGCCGGTCCAAACCCGCACCCAAATCGTCGAAGGTTTCGACGATCTTCCGACAACGGAGCGTCCACAGCTCGGACAAAGACCGGACCAGCTGCGACCTAAACTACATCTCTGTCGATGTAACAAACTCGAGGACCAACCGGTTTATGGGACGGGCCCGCCACTCCCTCCCGGATAGCGGAGCGGCTGCCTCTGTCCTCAACGAGAAACTCTTCCTTCAACTCGGGGGTCGCCATGCCGACCTCCTCCCGCTACGGGAAGACGACAAGTTCGAGGCGGCGAACCGGCTCCCCATGGCGGCCGTGGGGCGGTTCCCGGTGGAGCTCGAATACTTCGGGGCGAAGGCGATCACCGAACTGGTTATCTCCCCGGAGTCCGACGGTTTAATCCTCTCCAAGAGGACCATCCAGGACCTCGACATCCTCCCGCGGAACTTCCCGGCTCCCCTCCGCAGCCGAGGAACCGTCGCCTCCGTCGCTCCATCCCCGGCGACCCGCTCCCGGGACGACTACCTCCGCGAGTTCGACGACGTCTTCGACGACGACTCCGCCCCGCTCCCGATGATGCACGGCCCGCCCATGCACATCCTGCTGAAAGACGGGGCGACGCCGTTCCACGTCAACGGCGCGCGACCCATCCCGTTCGCGATGCGGGACGAGGTAAAGGGTCTCCTCGACAACCTGGAACGGAGGGAAGTCATCGCCCGGGTCGACGAGCCAACAGACTGGGCCCACCCGATGACAGTGGCGAGAAAACCGGGGGGTAAACTGCGACTTTGCGTCGACCTCCGCCACTTAAACTCGCAGGTGCGACGTCCCTACTATCCCACCCCGAGTCCACGGTCGGCGGTGGCCGGAGTTTCTTCCACCGCCCAGGTTTTCTCGGTGTTTGACGCCGCCAGTGGCTACTGGCAGGTTCCCCTGGACGAGGAGTCACAACTCCTCACAACCTTCGCGACTCCCTGGGGCCGGTACCGTCACACCCGCAGCGTCATGGGGCTCATCTCGTCCGGAGATGAGTTTAACCGGCGGGGCGACGACGCACTCCAGGGACTCCCCAACCTCATCAAGGTTGTAGACGACGTGCTCCTCTACAACGACACCATGGAGGAGCACCTGGCCAACGTCGGCCGGTTTATGGAGCGGTGCCGGACCCACGGCATTACGCTGCACCCTGGGAAGGTGCAGTTCGCCCAGGCCGAGGTTCGGTTCGCTGGGTACCTCGTCGGCGCCTCCGGTATCAAGGCCGACCCGGAGAAACTGAAGGCGATCGCCGCCTTCCCCCGCCCAGGGAACATCACTGACCTCCGCAGCTTCGTGGGACTCGTGGAGCAACTCGCTCCGTTCTCCGGCAACATCGCCGCCGCCATATCTCCGCTCCGCCCCCTCCTCAGTACGAAGGCGACCTTCACCTGGACGGGGGACCACGAACGGGCCTTCGAGGCCACTAAACTGGCGCTCACAACCCCACCGACCCTCGCCCCGTTCGACACGACCCGGGAGACCCGCCTCGTTACCGACGCCTCCCGGCTGAAGGGCCTCGGATACGCCCTCCTCCAGCGGTACGGGGAGGATTGGAGGCTGATCGAGTGCGGCTCGAGGTTCACCACCGACACGGAGTCCAGGTACGCCATGGTGGAACTCGAGCTCCTCGCCGTCGTATGGGCCGTCCAGAAGTGCCGGCTGTATCTTCTCGGCCTCCCCCACTTCAACTTGATTGTCGACCACCAACCGCTCGTCACAATCATTGACAAGTATACGGTGGACGCCACAGACAACACCCGCCTCCAACGCCTCAAGACTAAACTGGCCCCGTACCAGTTTACCACCACGTGGACCAAGGGGAAGGACCACGCCATCGCCGATGCGTTGTCCCGCGCCCCGGTCAATGACCCCACACCCGATGACATCGTCGACGATGGGGACATGGCGACCTACATCAGGGCAGTCACCCGCCAGTCCGCCGCCGACATAACCGGCTCCGACTCCGCCCACCTCGCGGATCCCGTCCTCGAGGAACTCGCCCGAGTGGCTCGGGACGACCCGGACTATAAAGCCCTACTCGCGGCCATTGAGTCGGGCTTCCCGGAATCCGGCCGGAAGGAACCGGCTGTCAACATATACTGGTCCGCCCGGGACCAGTTAACTACGGACGGGGACCTGGCCTTATTCGGCCACCGTATTGTGGTCCCCACAGGGTCCCGGAAATCCACCCTCGCACGCCTACACGCGGCACACCAGGGGGTGGAAAAAACGCTACGTCGCGCCCGGCAGTGTGTATACTGGCCGGGCATCACCAACGACATCCGGACGTCCGTGGGCGCCTGCAGCGTGTGTCTGGCCTGTCGGTCAAGTCAGACCAAGGAACCATTTCTGACGGAGCCCCCACCAACTCGCCCGTTTGAAGATATCTCGGGAGATTTCTTCTCACTCGACGGGAAACATTTCCTCGCCACCGCAGACAGATATTCCGGATGGCCGGAAATCTACAGTTTCTCCGCCCCACCCACCGCTGCCCGGACAACCACCGCCCTGCGTGACTGGTTCGTCCGCTACGGGGTACCAACCCGCTTCCGGTCGGACGGCGGAACCCAGTTCACAGCAGCAGAGCTGACCAGCTTCCTAAAAGACTGGGGGGTCACACCGGTCACATCGTCGCCAGAATACCCCCAGAGTAACGGGCACGCTGAATCAGCAGTGAAGGCCCTCAAGCGCCTACTGGAGAAGACTGGGGGGTCAACGACCTCCGCCGCGTTTCAGGAGGGGCTCCTGGAACTCCGAAACAGCCCCAGGGAGAGCGGCTTCTCCCCAGCGGACATCGTGTTCGGCCATCCTATGAGGTCGCGCGTTCCGGCCCACCACAGCGCCTTCGCTCGGACACTCCAGGAGACCCGGACGGAGCTAGACCGAGTGGCGCCGGCATTAAAATCAACCAGGACCGCCCAATACAACCGCGGAGCGAAGGCCCTGGAACCATTCGCGGTGGGCACCAGGGTCCGGGTTCAACACCCGACCAATAAACGGTGGGAGCGCGCCTAGCACCATCGTTGAGTCCGGTAAACACCGGAAGTATACTGTCCGGATGCCTTCCGGACGCACACTCATCCGGAACCGACGCCTACTTATTCCGGACACCGCCCTCCAGGAGACACCCACGGACCTACCAACCCCGGACGTGACACCCACAGCCCCCAAACTCGTACGCTGGCGTGAACCCCTCATCGAAACTCAACAATTTGAGAAACTTTCAGTTTCCAAATACCCGAGGCGGGTACGTCAGCCACCCGACCGACTCTGACATGAATTTTGATGAACGAATTTTAGCTCGGCACCGCCTCAGACGGCTAACCCGAGCTCGAAAGGGGGTGTGGCAATAGCGACTATGGTACCAGTACCGGCACTATATACTTTCACTTTCATGACGACCGAGAGTCTGACTGTGTCTGTCATCTGTAGATACTTAGGATATCAGTACCGACTGTCCTATCTACCGGTACAGCAGTACTATGTTTGGACCTAGATCCGTGTAGCCCAGTAGGCTACCTTTATTCAATATATTCATTATATATTATTATACTTATCTGCTCCGGCATATGTTCCGACGTTACAACATTGCCTGCACGGCGTCCCGTTAACAGGTATGCGGGACCGAGAGTAGATTCCCCCACATACAATTACTATATCCCGTTGAAGATCAATATTTATGAGAGATGAATTAATTAACTATGGGAACTGGTTTTTTCCGCAGGTATTTCAAATCAGAGTCAACGAATATCATTTACGTTTCCTATCGAACTGCTATAGCAGTGATTATACCGTTTGTTGCTATGGTAGTGTTCTATGGTAGCATCGTCTATAAGCTGATGTCCCCTGCTGCAGTGAGCAGTAGCATTGAAAAAGAACAGGCCAAGAAACGACTTATAAGGATGTTAATTGTTATGGTGGTTCTTTACTTTATTTGTGTGGCTCCCTTCAATCTGGTTCACCTGGTTCGAGCGATAAACCCGAGTCTGTTTCACAACGTCCCAGTCTGGGTGGATATCCTGTTGCTGGTGAGTTTATATTGTATCTGCGTAATAGATAGTTGCATAATTAATTATTGTATGAAAGCAGAACTGTGCTGAGTTTATTTATTTTTATTTTAAGTTTTCTCATTTTGATTGAATTTCATTTACATATATTTTAAATTTTATATATTTCATTTGTATTTATTTATTTTAATTTTTTCGTTTTCGTTTTCTTTATTTTTATTTTTATTTACATTTATATTTATTTTCTGTTGTTATAATTTTCATGCATTTTTATTTTATTTTAAATTACAACATTATAGTTGAACTGAAAGTTTATATATGGAATATGAAAGCAACTTTAGAATATTGTAATCGATTTTTCGCGCCTCCATAGGCAAAACAACCAAAAAATACGATCCCTCGTGATTTTAATTTAGAATGCAATAATTACAACATAATTATTCCCTTCCCCTCCCCTAACCTCAATATCCCCTTGCCATCTACACCCAATATACCACGGCCATCCCAAACCGGTGACCTATTAATCACCTATATAAACCCCTCCAAGTTAAGCTCTTTGCAATATTACCAACATCCCTTCTGGTAAACCACCCCCCAATAATTAAGCTTCCGCTGTGTAATGCCTCATTCTTTCATTGTCGCAGTGTCCGAGTGGATACGGCGCCTGAACTGCTTATACAATATTGCTTGGTGGCGCAGTGTCGAATCCGACTAAAGGCTGTAGAAATTTCGCACTGTTGTGTGTCCCTTGGCAAGACACTCACGCAACGTCAACCCAGCGTTATAATGGGAACCTGGCTTGCTGGGGTAATGATAATAAAAGCGCTTTGAGTTTGCTGAGCGTAGAAAAGCGCTATATAATAAATAAGCAATATTATTATTATTATTATTATTCTACGTAAGTAACCTTTGGACAGGAAAGTTCCTTTAGCAGGTGATAATTAGGGGTCAATTCCACAATGACCCTTAGGCCTTGTACAGTAGATGGCAGTCATTGGCAGTCAATCTTAGTTCTGTTTCTCTGTAACGGACCTGCCTACACTGCTCCACTATCTCGTTACCTCGCCTGGTAACGCCGTGGTGTTTGGATGTGTGTGGATAAGATTCCCGCTGAAAGATTCCCGCTGAGAACTGAGCTTTGGCCGACCAGCCCTGGCACGCTTGCGCACTCTGCCCGCTGGCTACTCGGTCGCACGCCTGTTTGGATCCAGACGGTGACCTGATGTTTTGCACTATTGCCAAGTTCCAATAGAATGAAGCCGCACCATATTTTCCATATTAGACTATTTTCCACAAAATAGACTTATTAGACCCCTTTGTATATTTTTTCAGAGTATTTTAGCATTAAGACACGACTAAAATACTGTATTTTATGCACTATTTTCGGTTACAATTATTTGGATTGTATTATTTTTTGAGGCCATACTTTGGATCCTAACGGACCCAAAGTACCCCTGACCCGGTTTCTCTTTCCCCCCCCGCCCCCTGACATATATTTAATTAGTTATTATCTACTGTACGTAATTACGGTGCCTTAATCATTCGTCAGGACTTACTGGTACTCCTTATTGACGGTACATTGCTGTGCTTTTACGTGTTTACATATACAGTAATACTTATATATCTATCCATTGATAAAAGCCTGTAGGCCGAAATATTTGGTATAACTTTAAATTTGTGTCACCTGAAAAATATGAAACTCCCCCACCACATTATGATTACCCCAGTGACCTGGGCACGGAACTACCTTATTAGTTTCTCTTTTTCCCTCTTCCAGAGGTTTTTCAATGGTGTTATGTAGATTACACTATTTTTATACAAAAGGAAGCAATATAACATCGGGTGTTTGAAAAAGGTGGACTGGACACAGAAAACATGGACAACGGACAGACCAATCCGAAACGTATTATAAAAAGCAGTTTGTAGCAATTGGTCTGTCCACCTTTTTAAAGTTTTCGCTTTCTTAGTTACATAATTGGGAATAAGATGTGTGTTTGAAAAAGGTGGACTGGACACATGCACAAAAAACATAGATAATAGTCTGACCAATCAGAAGACGTATTAAAGCAATGCTATTTATTAGTGATTGGACTGTCCACAGGTCACAGTCCACAGTGTCCTGGGCGTATCTACCCCCCCCCCCCCCCCCCCCGCGCGGATTGCCCCCCTATAGACTTACAGCATAATAATAGTAGGTCTAGCGTACCGTACAGCACTTTAACTTGGATTTATTGGTTTATTTTTGTGGGTGGGTTAGTTGGTCAGGCCCAAACCCTAATTAAAACTGTCATTAGTAACCCTATAACATTAAAGTCCAGATGCTCTAATCTATGAAATTTTGTGGAATTTAGGATCCGAAATATTTAAGTGGTTTAAATATTTAAGGGGTTACAATTCGTTACATGACAGTTTTAATGAAGGTTTTGGGCCTCCATTTCCACTTTGAATTAGGGCTTCGGACCGCCACTCCCAAAATATGGGGACTTATTTACCTCCCTCGCTGCGCTCGGTCGTTTAATAACAGATCTCGGGATGAACGGTAAATAAAGCATATTATATTTCCCTCTCAGTACAATAGGTAGTTATTATAATTAACTTTATACTGTAATGAGTTAGAATATTGACGTTACAATATTGATGCTAAGGCTAAGGCTAAGGCTAAGGCTAAGGCTAAGGCTAAGGCTAAGGCTCAGCTCACAGACTTCGTGGCTCGCCCCATATTATTGAACTAGGCCTATTTCGACAACTTCGGTTGGTCACAGTAAGTATGGGATAATAATAACAATAATAATCCATAAAAACCTTCTGAAATTTTTTGAAAAACGTGGACATAGCTGCTATAATGTGCAAATCAATCTGATTGGTCAATTTATTGCCTGTTCTTTCTCAACCCAGTCCACCTTATTCAAATTTGAAAAAGGTGGACAAAAAGCTGAAAAAGGTGGATATGCTGTGTGACGCAAATCGCCCGTGATTGGTCTGTCCATTGTCCATGTTTTCTGTGTCCAGTCCACCTTTTTCAAACACCCATATAACATCTGGAGAAAACAGAAATCACTGTATTTTAGTACTATCTTGAAAGTGTTGTGGATGTGCATAAATAACAAGTCATTGAAGGACTGTGTATTATTGCGAGCTATTTCCAAGTCAGTCTTGTTACCGAGAAACCAAAACAATAAGGAAAGTTTATTAGCACTTTTGGAACTTTTTAGAGATACAACGCCGTTTTAGGAGCTTATCGTGCCAGAGGCACGAGAAATCCATTACAAATATAAGTGAAACAATATACTTAATGAAACTATAAATTGTTAATTCAATAGTGCATGAAGTTTTTTTAGTAAAAAGGTATTAAAATTAAAATTACGCATAGGCCTATTTACTTTTTAACTAACACACCCATAGATAGTGATTAATAGCATTGCTACGTTCACCCTTTCAGGTACTGCTTCATTCCAACGCTTGGGTCAACCCCATCTGTTATGGTTTCTGTAACGCGAACTTTCGCAGGGAATACGCCCGGATACTAACCCCATGTCAGCGTCGTGGTGGGGATGGTGATTTATCTGGAGCTACGCGATCAACCACGGGGGGTCCCATATCGATGTCAAAGCTTCAAACAAAGAAATAACACGATCATTCGATAGTGTCCGGAGTGTCCCCATGAACTAACGACACATTGCATTGTTATAGAAACCTTACCTTTCGTTTACTTAGTTTTATGTACAAACTTTACTTATATGTTTATAACCATCGTCACCGTACAACCCGCATGTAGTCATCCAGGGTGCAGGTTGTGAAGGTGGCTAGAGCGTTGGTCTTCCCACTGGAAAGTCGTGAGTTCGAGCCCCAGAAAAGAACAGCCCAGTGTTAACTTTCAGTTAGCAGAGAGGAAACTTCAGGTTGCATCCGGTGGTTCGTGGTAACACAGGTTCACCGATCGCTAGATTCCATTATCCTCCTATGGATGTATCTTTTTAAGGCCTGGACACCTTATGAGTCTGAAGTTTCCCTCGCCAAGGATTAAACTTGGAGAGGGATGTCATCAACACTGTTGATGCTACTATTACTCGGGATTGCAGCTGAATTTTAGCTGCGTTATATTTCTATTATATATAATTATATAAATTAAGAAAACTGTGACGCCTGTTGACAAAATTGTCTTCCCATCACCAATGGAATTTGCAAGATCTTCCCTATCTTCAAGGCCAGTATCCTTTACGAGCGTCTTAAGATTGATTGTCCTATACAATTTTACTGATTTTTCGATTATTAGCAACATCATAAGCATTACTTCCCCTGGATAAAGTAAACGAATGTTGCTGACTGTATGTTGATGAGCCCATGTTGCATCCCCCTACATCATAGCGCGCCAATGGAACATACCTTCTCCTCTAACCATCGGCAATCATCCCAGGCATGGAAATCGATCAACTTGTTTCTGGGCGGAAAAGCCAACCAATCACCAAGGTTAAGGAAGAATCACCAGCCGATCGCCTCAGTGGTTGGAAGGCCCACTTTGAAAAGCTCCTCAATAATGACAGAGTATTGCCCGATAACTTTATAGAAGTAAAAGTGTCTGAGTTTATACTCCCACATATTCTCATTGGCGATATCTCCTTTGCTGAAGTGAAGGCTGCTGGATAGAGCATTAAGATCAATCTTTAAATTACCTTAGTTTTTGAAGCACATTTTATCCCTTCTGTGATGTTTTTAGTTCTTGGTATAATATAATATAACGTACAGAAACATATAGAACAGAATACACCGATATAATAATATGCCTGCCTAGTGACTTCAGTACTATGTAGTATATACACTGAGCAGTTGCACCTGCTTTTATGCAAAAAGCCCCAACTGAATGGAACATATAAAATGTTCTCGATCGGAAAAAATGCTCTATCCAATAACAACTGTCCAACATGTATATGGGGCGAGCCACATAATAATACTGCACTATCTGCATATGGGGCGAGCCATATGCTTGTAAACCACCACCCAGGGACGGATTATTGATTTTCGGGCCCCCGGCAGTCCAACTTGCCACCGTATGTATGTCATTACACACCCCTTCGAGCTCCGTATGTGTTTATAACCGCATAGGTGATTGACGATGCCATGAGGTGTATCAGCAAGTTTGGGGGCTGGTGTGGTTTAGTTTGGGGTCCCAATGTACAGTTTTGTGTGACTGGGCGGGGTCGACGTCCGCCGCAGTCATGGGACTAGTGGACATAGAGGTGTCCGGACCCAAAGTGTTGGTTCAGCCGCACTGGAGAGTGGTTTGGATGTGTCAACGAGGAGAAAACGTCGGTTTCTCATCACAGTACCGCCGGAGGGAGTTCACACTGTGTATCGCCGATTGGGTCCAACCTTGACCACGGTTACCTTGCGGTCCCAGCGATGTGAGTGGGGGTCCTGGTTGACTATGGGATGATGGACAGCAAGGGGCGGGAGATTGCGGGCCGACTTGTTGTAATCGGCGATTTGGGCAGCATGGAGCGGGGTTGCGAGTTTGTTTAGCCGGTGACGCGTGGCCTGGTGATCCGCCGCAAAAGCACTGTGATGGGCGGGAATGCGGGTCCACAGGGGGTAACCGTACACCACCTCCATCTCCCGAGGGCTATTCCGGAGGGCTAGTAGACCCTCGGTGAATGCGGATGAGTCAGGGCGGCCTCCTGTTTTATCTAGAAGTCCTTTGAGCGCCTTCACGGCCGCTTCCGCGTGTCCAATACCCTGTGGGTATTCCGCGGATGAGGTAACCGGGGTAACGCCCACTTGTTGAGGAAGGTGGTTGTAGCACGGGCGGTCAGGGGGCTACCGCCGTCCGACCGTAGATGGGTTGGGATCATGTAGCGGGTAAACCATTGTCGCAGGGTGGCGATGGTTGGGAGTGTGGATGGATGACACGAGAAGGTGTGTAGGTCTGGCCACCCGCTGTACTGGTCAATGAGAGCGAGATAGAGGCGGCCATTCAACTGGAAGAAGTCGGCCGAAATGTCCTCGTATATGGGGGTCGGTAGGGGTTCTTTGAGGAAGGGTTCCTTCGGTAGCGTAGCGCGGTGGCGCACAGTGGGCCAGAGTTGGCCAAAATACCCCAAAAGTGACTTGTTTAATTTTATCTGAAAACTAGCCTATGTTGAAGATTGTATTTCCAAACATGGAAAAAATATCTTCGATTTTAAAAATTCGTCTTGTTTCACAAGATATAGGACCAAAATTTCAAAATTTTGGAAATTTTTTTGAAAAAAAAATCAAAAATTTCAAAACAAAATAATTTTTTTCAAGAAATTGTCAGAATTAAAAAATTTTTATTTTCAAATTGTTGTAAATGTCGAGCTGAATGCGAAAAATACACTTTTGAGTCGTTCAAAGGAATATTAAATGATTAGCATAAGATAAACTTCATATTGCTACCAAAAAATATCATATTTCAAAATTTGATAAGCTGCATGTACTGAAGGACAGTTGGCGACAGAGGTCCGTATGTTATGGGTCAGGCCCGGCCAATAGACGCACTGTCAGGCCCGACGGAGGGACTTATCAACACCGTGGTGAGGGGTATGGAGCCGCTCTAAGGTGTTAGCTCAGGACACTATGGGAATGACGAGCCACTCCCCGTAGAGGATGAGGTCGCCGTCGGTGGAGAGGGAGTCGCAGGGCCCAGTATGCACCGACAGCGGGTTCGCTGCAGGTACTGGGGGGAAAACCGACGAGGACCGCCGCGTGAAGAGACATGTAGATGGGGTCAGCGCGAGCAACTGCGTCCTGTGGAATAGGTTCCACAAGGTGGTCATCCCCAGAGATGGCCGAAATCGTGGTGATGGAATGGAGACAGTACACTGTCTCGCCATAGTATACGAGGTCGTCAAGTGTCGGCTGGTTTACGGGTGACCGGGACAGGGCATCGGGAATGGCGTGAGATTTGCTCCTGCACCAGGAGGTAGTAAACTGGTATGGCGCCAGCTTGGACCACTATAAGTTCCAATTCAATAGTTGCGTATATGTGCAATACTTGCCCGTGGTGCTGTAGAAGGGCGTAGCCGAACCCATTGAGCCAAGAAGCGTCAGTTGTGACCTTCGTGTCGGTGGAGACGTCAAATGGGGCCAGAACCGGGGGTGTAGTGGCGTTGAATGCGCGACTGTGGTCGGTTGTCCAGATGTATGTCGATTCACCGATAGGAGCGGGCATAGTGGTAGGAGCATCTCGGATATCTCGGATGAGAAAGGAGCGAGTTGTTCTACGAGCCCGATGAAACTTCGGAGATCGGATAGAGTTTCTGGACGAGGGAAGGAGGCTATAGCGGAGAGTTTGGCGGGGTAGGCGTGGATGCCGTCCGTCCCGACCAGGTAGCCGCCAAATTTTACCTGGGATTGGGCGAGCTGCACTTTACCGGGTTGCAGGCAGATACCTTTTTTCCTGCAGCGTTCGAGGAAACGGTGGATGGACACCAGATGTTCCTCTAGTGTGTCATCGTAGATTAAGACGTTGTTGACAATCTTTATCATCCAAGGAAGTCCCTCAAGTGCCACGTCGCCCTGTCTGTTAAACTCATCTCTGGAAGAAATAAGGCCAATCACACTCTGAGTGTGTTTGTACCGCCCCCATGGCGTGACGAACGTCATCAGCAGCAGGGACTCAGGGTCAAGGGGGACCTGCCAGTATCCATGGGTGGCGTCGAAGACTGAAAAGTACTTTGCAGTCCGCAAGATCTCGGCGATTTTTAGACGGGGGTTCGGGTAGTATGGCCTCTTCACTTGGGAGTTCAGGCTGCGCAAGTCCACACAGAGGCACAGTTTTCCGCTTGGCTTGCATGTTACGGTAAATGGGTGGGCCCAGCCGGTGGATTCTTCCACGCGCTCAATAATATAGCGGCGTTCTAGATCGTCGAGAAGAGTTTTTACTTTGTTGCGAAGTATGATGGCGATGGGTCGAACACCCTTGACATGATAAGGCGTCACACCCTCCTTGAGTACAATATGCCTCATGCTACCAGGGATGGTTGGCAGGGGGGTTGCTTCATCGTCGAAAACGTCCCCGAAAGAGTTTAGGAGGTCCCTGGCCGAGGACCCCCGCGCCATCTGCGCCCATGGGTGATTCCGAATTCATCTCGCGAACTGTAGCCAAAGAAATCGGGAGAACCACGGCGGGCTTGAGGAAACTTGATGGGAGTATCGCCAGGTCCATGCAAACCGATTTGCTAAGGATCAGTCCATGCGTCTCTGGAGAGATAACGATCTCCATTGTAGCGGAATTTTGGCCGGAGGAGATGACAGCGGGTAGATGACCGCGAGTTTGTATCAGTAGACTGTCGGCCGCGATGAGATCCATGCTGGAGGAAGGGAGTAGATCCTTCCCAACTCCATCCAAGTTGGTGAAACAAGTCATCATTCAGGAGTGTATCTGCCGCGCCGCTGTCCGGAATCGCGCATTTTATCATGCCGAGTCGAATACCAGTAGTGGAATTAGTGAGGGTTACAGCGAGGTAATCCAGTTTGCATATGCAGTATTCTAAGGGGTTGATTGAGTTGCAGTAAAGCACCGTGTTCGCAGAAAGGGGTTTCTTCGAGGATCTGTTGGATTGGTACACCTTTCGGAAGTGCCCCCTTCTTGCTGCAGCCATCGCAGTTAACTTCATGGGCAGGGCATGCAGATTTGTCGGAGTGCTTTACTTGCCCACAATTTCTGCAAGTGTGGGTGCGATTGTTCCCAAGCCCTTTGGAGGAGGATCTCCCAGGATCCTGGGAACCGGTCGAGGGGGTGTCGGAGCACCCTGTCGCATTGGAAAACGGCCGCCGCGCTGTTTGTATTGGGAGATTTTAGAAACTGAGTGCAAACTCCCTAGTACTTTGGTGTTTTTAGCGCTGGACTCCCAGTTCTGGAAGATAGTGCGAGTTTCTTCAAGTGAGGGCCGGGGTAGTAATTTCAGGAGTTCTTGTTGAGTCTTGGTACAGTACAGCCCAACAAGTATCTGAGTGAATATCTGGTTGTCCCGGCACTCCGCGAACAGTTCACCGAATTCGGTGAGATGTTACAATGACCTATAGAAGTCATCGAAAGTATCGGTAGCGCCCTGGCAGCTTCTGTGGAATTGCATGCAGTCGAGAGCGTTGATGCGTTTACCGCAGAGGTGTTGCTGCAACCCGTCGAGAATCGTCGCTGTGTCCACCTCGCCGTTGTCCGGATCTAGTTCCAGGGTGTAGCGGACAACGTCGTGTAGGCCTGATCCCATGGCGGTGAGGAGTGTGTAAACTTGTTCGCTGCGTGGGATTGTTTCTGCGCTCTGGCGGCGGAAATTGCCGTCTCAACTGTCCCACCAATGGCGGAAAGCGGGCAGTTCGACCAAAGTATCAATGCGGTCTAGATTTCTGATATCTATAGTGCGACGACAAGTGGGGGCCACCTGTGGGGGATCGGGTTGTCCTACAGGATTATCGGCGAAGTGCGGATGGCCGAGGTGGGTGAGAATGTCCGCTAAATGGCGGTTGGCAGCCGGTCGTTCTTCCCAATGTTCACGTTGCTGCTCTTCCAAATGGCGGTTCGCGTTTTCCTGTTGCTGCGCCATGAGTTCCAGGAGTTGCACCATGCTGGGTTGGCCACAGGTAGCCGCGTCGGTTTCCTTGAAGCGGGCGGGTGTATCGGCGATTCCGAGTGTTGAGTTTCTTGCGAATCGTTGCATCGGATGTTTTCGATGTCATTGGGATACTGGCGTCAGCACAATACTGAATCAGTTTCCAACAACCCAACATCGCGATCTCGGTGGGGGAGAGGTCCGACAAGCAAGGTTCCTCAGCGGAGGAAGCATCGGAATCCGCCATCGTATCAGCACTGAAGAGCACTCGCAGCACTTAGTTCTTGGTATAATAAAATATAACGTACATAAACATATAGAACATAATAGACCAATATAATAATATGCCTAGTGACTTCAGTACTATGTAGTATATACACTGAGCAGTTGCACCTGCTTTTATGCAAAAAGCCCCAACAAAATGGAACATATAGAATGTTCTCAATCGGAAAGAATGTTTTATCCAATAACAACTGTCCAACATGTATATGGGGCAAGCCACATAATAATACTGTACAATCTGCATATGGGGCGAGCCATGTGTTAGTGAACCACCACCGTATGTATAGAACCGACTGCATATGGGGCGAGGCAGATGCTTGTAAACCACCACCATAAGTATGTCATTACACCTTCACAGTAGACATGTACAGAACGACAAGAGTACCACAAGAAATGAAAACAAATAAGTTGGTGCCAGTTCCCAAGAAGGGCAACCTAACACTCTAAGGTTCTTTTCGGAGAATCACCTTGATCTCGATTGCTGCAAAGCTATACAATATAATTCTATTGAATAGCATCAGGGATCCCATTGAGAGACTGCTCCGTGGAAATCAGAATGGGTTCCGTAAAGGTCGTGGGAACATGGAACCCGTTTTGGAACTTAGAGGGATAATTGAAGAGTTATCAAAAAAGAAAGACAGGCATCTGGCAGTTCAGTTATCTTTGTTGAATTCTTCAAGGCTTTTAATTCAGTCTCGTCTGTTCAGCATACTTTTATTGTATGGGATTCCTGATGAAATTATTGCAGTAATCAGATCAGTATACGATGGTTCGACAACATTTGTGTCTACTGTTTATGGTGACACAGAACCATTCGATGTGTTAAGGGGAGTCCTTCAGGGAGACACACTTGCGCAATTCTTGTTCATAACTGTGGTTGACTATGTTCTATGCATGTCCTTATGATAACTCCACCTTCTGGCTGCAGAAGTCGAGGAAATCCTGCCAAGTACCTAACTGATCTCGACTTTGCTGATGACTTAGGAGTACTCTCAGAATCACTAGAATTAGCCCAACGGCCCCTCAACTCATTAGAACAGGCTGCTTCTCTATTTATTAACTCCAAAAAGACTAAAATTTCGACTGTTAACTTTGAAAGTCCTCAGCAAGACTCTGACCGGATGAGCATAAGCTCAAAGGATGGCATGCTTGAGCATGTGGACGATTTCTGTTACCTGGGATCATGGATCTGGAAGTGAGATGAGGACCTTCGAATACGTAAGGGACAGGCATGGGCAGCCTTGAATGGGCGTGCCAGGATTTTCAGGACATTCATAAGAGTACTACGCTGGGTTCATTGTGTCAAGTACAATGCACACAGCTCCAACCAGACACTATATACCATTGGAGGTGTCTCATTGGTTCCCCCAAGCTTGACACAAGAACAAAGCACCTCCGCTTTGCAGGACATTGCTTTCGCCATGAGGACCAGCCAGTGAATAATCTTGTGCTTTGGTGGCCTCATGGAGTGAATAAGCATGGTGGACAGCCAATGACTTTCTTGAGACGCTTCTAAAAGGACACTGGCCTTGCAGATGCGGATAATCTAGCAAATGCCATGGGCGCAATTTTGTCGACAAGCCGGCACAGCATTCTTAATATATATGTAATATATATATAATGCATCTGCAATGCAGCATGCCGATCCTAGTAGTAGTTTCCAATATTCTCAGGTATTGTTCAGCTCACCTCCTTCAGTAATGGCCACGTAGACTCTCCGAGGGTATATGGACACAGGCTGCCATGACCATGTAGCCCCTCCGATGGGCACTGTACATGTACAGTAGGTGTTGTAGGACTACTGGGGCTCAGGCAATGCTCTCTGCACCCCAATCGCTCGGGTATGACTATGACAATGCGAATGTGTAGCACTTATGTACGTATACGTACTTATACTATATATTGTACTATATATTAGTACTTATAAATATGTACGTAGGTTGTGCGTGCAGTCCATGAGGGCGGGTGTTAGTGGTACATTTTATATAAGTCGATTGGTTTCCAGACGTAGCAATATAAACTCATTGAAATTTAGACGTTATGACCCTTGCGCTTGCATATGCAGCTGCACTTTGCTATGCAACTAAATTTTAAGCCTTTAACCTCTGTATTTTACTGGACTGTGAGGAATGCAACACTGGACTTACCATTCGACAGTAATAATAAATCCGTAGCACTCTACAATGGTCTCCGAATGGACAGGTGTAATATTAAGATCTCATCAAGGCATTCTCTTCTGGAGAGATCTCATTTATAAAACACCTGCCTTATTCTTAGACATAGTAATTTATTATATATCTCTCAGAAAATTATTTCATTAGATTAAATGTGAAATATTGGCCAATCTTTTGTTTACACAAATATAATTTTCAAAGTACAAAATCTAAACTTTGAACTATATTCCGAAATCGTATTTATGTAAGTAGATTATCACGCATTCACACAATAATTATCCTGTGTTAAATTAATGTATTAATTATTATAGGTTGTTCATTAATCACTACAGTAGTATTGTATACAGTAATCTCGCCGAATTGTATTAAATGTAGGTAACAGAGCAATCTGCAATTTTAAAAATCTTATAATACCTCGTTATATTATTGATTGAAAAAAATACCAAATTAAAAAAGTATGTATATCTCTTATGTTTTAACATCCGATTCATGAAATTTATTTAGCAATAATAAAAAAATAAAATAATTAATTATTGAACTACTCTTATATTATTATTTATTACAGTTTAATATTTAATTAGCCAAGGTTTCCAATTATGGGTGCGTGTTGTGGAAAAAATCGTCAGGGTTCATTTTCCCCAACTGGTAATGGACAAACACCGATTGTTGATGCTGAATACACGAAAAATGCGGATGAGAGTAAAAAGAAGGATCTTCTGTTAAATAATATCGAGGTAGAAGGGACTGATGATGGACCGACTGTCTGCACGCTCGAAGTGGCCAATGATGATAAAGAAGAAAAAGTGCGGATAAGTAACACGGAATATGTTACAATGTCCCCGGCATCCGATGAAACAAACGTGGAACCACTTCCAACGAAATCAGGAGAAGATGAAAGTAAACTCGCCGAAATAAAAGTATCTGAGGAAGATTCAGTTAAAACTGAGGATCCGAAATCCGTTGAAACGGCACTGGTCAATGATGTAGACGAATCCGCAGAATATGATATCCCACGAAAAGGCATCGCTGATGGTATAGAACTCATTGAAAAAGTGAACACCGATAAAGATATCTCTGATAAAGATAATACTTCTGAAGATATCCCTGATACAGGACATTGAAATCAGTGCTGGTACAGATAACACAGAAAATGGAGAAATCAGTGGAATTGGTGATGACATCAATGACGAAATTTGTTTAATACCGAAAGGTGATGATGGCATCGCAGGAGCAAAAGAAGCAGAGAGAGAAGAGTTTGTATTTGTACCTGTGGAAGATAAAAAAAGTGAAGAAAAAGATGATATTGAAGATAAAAAAAGTGAAGAAAAAGATGATATTGAAGATATTCAGATTGTAAATGCAAAAGGTGACATTAGTGACACCGAGAATGATAAAGCTACTCAACCTACTGTAACTACTATAGAAAGTGATTAACATTAATCAAAATGCATTTGACTGCAGTGTGCCTGGCAAAATATTGTGTGTGTCATCCCCTGTTCAGTACTAACGGCAAGACAAACGTGTTAAATATTTATCTATTGATTGTTGGGCATTTATTATAAGGTGTCGAACGATTTTGAATTTTTTAAAACAATCTTCCCAGTTATTCACGCTGTTCGAATTTTAAGTCTACCCGGTGAATCATGTATTCGCATTTTGGGAAACATTTTATCAGATTGTTCGGCACCTTGTATTAATTATTTCATTCTCCAACTTCTGTGACGTGTTTAAAGGTTTTTCTCCCATTGAAGCTGGCGAACACGTACCTCTACTATTACAATTATTAGTTTACCGATAATATGAAATAAACAATTCACTTTTTCAATGAACTCAATCCATCATATGCGATTTTCTTTCGTATCGATCTTTCAGTTGTGTAACTTAGATATAAGCGGTGCGTGTGGGTGCCAATAGAGGAGACGAGGCTCATGCGAAAATCGAACCCCAATTGAAATTATTAGGTTATACTGTAGGGAGCGGGGGGGGGGGGGGGGTCGTCACAGAATAATGATAACAATGTATACCTACGACTTAATGCTATTCCGAATATGAAATAGATGTTTTGCGAGATACTAATTAGTATTATACAGTAGGCCTATTGTACATACTGTAGGTCTATCATTTTCATGATAAGTTTCACAAAAGAGACCCATTAGAGTTAGAGGAAAAAAATAAACACTTAAATTATCATTTAATTTTTCTATAAGTGGCATTCGTAACGAGGACTAATTCGTAACGTAATGCAACTGCAGATATGTAGGAAATGTTTTTGAGGCCGGTACAATTGTGAATAATAAATAACACGTCCCATCGACACATTTTGCACTATAATTATAAAAAAAATTAATGCACTGACATTGGTGTCACTGATCGCCGTCATCAGTTTAAGCTGAAAAAAATCAATGTAGGCCTACACTAGATAGTAGTCTTTGTGGGCATGGTTTCTTATATATAGAATAACCTACGTCTCTAAACCTAACCAGGATTACCTTTCCATGAGGATCACTGTTGACATTCGTGAACGCTCAAAATTATGCATGGATTCCTTCTGGCCAAACCACATACAGTGCCATGAATGGCACAGCCACGCATTCTTTGCTGATAGTGGTCCCCCATACGCAGCCAATCAAATCACAACCGCGTTTTTAGCAGTAAACATATCAAACCCCCTCAACACCCTCAACAGTCCAACAATCAATACACCTTCAAGGCACCTTCAACAGTTGTGGATTTACTTCAAGAATCAATTATGTATCCAACATGCTATTATCCTTAGACATACTCGCTGTACAGGATCATTGGCTAGATGGCATGCAAGGTAAAGAATGGCTTCACCCTCTCAATAAAGAGTTCGAATGTGTCTACTGCATATCCAACCTCATGAATAACCCAAATAGTGAAAGGGGCGTCGCACTTTGGTTTAGGAGGAACACATTTAGTAATGTTTCAAAAATCTACTCTGGCGACGACATAGTCGGTATCAGGACTACTGTACGCGGCTATAACACACGCTTACTTTCTTATCCACTTGCGCACGCACCAGACTCCAGCAAACCCGTGGCTGTATATGATAAATTCCTTGGAAGACTCAATACATTACTAGACATGAACAAGGACAAGGACACCATACCCATAGTCCTAGCAGACATGAACGCTGACATAGGTCTGGGACAAGGGCCCCGATTGCTCCGTGAAACCGCCACACCCAGGGGAATAATCTTACTAGATTTTCTTTCTTCTAAGAATCTCCACGCAGCAGACACATACGATAACTTCCCAGGACCAGCAGTGGTTGCTTCCGCCATGGTAACGTTCCTGCATTCTTTGGGGAAACAATAATAACAAGCGCATTTAAAGGTAAACAGTGTGATCCACTGGTTGCCACATCATACAGTACCAGCCCATCGCTACAGTTTCAGTATTCTCGAAGATAATGCAGTCCATCATACTTAGGAAGTTTTTCTCCCCTGCAGACTTTACACCACAGTCCCAGTTTGCCTACCAACCCAAGATAGGATCCGACCTAATCATCAGCACCTTACTCGAACACCTCGAGCATCGCTGTCGGAATGGCCATATAACTTACCAATGTCAACTGGACATCAAATCCGCCTTTGACCACATCGATTACTGCACCCTATTCCATAAATTGAAAGATCATCTTAATCCACACATCTTACTAGCACTGTTGGCAACCTACCGCTTCACCACTGCATTTTTAGAGTTTGGGACCAAGATAGACGCCACAGGCATCACCCTCACTAAAACAAGGCTCCCTACTTTCCCCAACCCTTTTCATCCTCTACACCAGCGATGTACTTAACTCACTCAAAAACAAGGGGTCTGAAGACAGATAACACCGGGCTGGTGTCATGGCATACGCCGACGACATCCTCACCATTGGCAAATCCACCACAGAGATCGAGAACTTAGTGGACACGATCAGAGCAACGCTGAGCAACATACAGCTGGACATTGAATCAAGCAAAACTAAATGGACGTCTTTCCTGAGCCTGAATAACAACAGGTCCCACATACCAACCTTCCTAAACCTGCACGGCAACATAATCCCACGCACTCAAGTACTGACATTTCTAGGATGCAAAATCAACCTCCCTACCAATAAATTCCACAGCGAATGCACCCAAACCATTGCCTCTGTCGCTGAGGCATTTCATAACCAACCTGGGCTGGACGACACGCTGGCTCCCAATTCCCACTTTGGGCTACCTCTGGCGAATAATCGGAATCCCCACAATCTTACATACAATCAAATTCCTGGTAGGAGCCCTCACAACCGACCAGTGACTGAAACTAGACTCCAATTTATCGCAAATCTTTATGAGGGTAATGCATCTAGGGCGCTACGCAAGTAACGAGGTAATTTATGGCCTCCTGCACTGTAGATCCATCTCCATCTTCACACCTGCATCGGGAGTATCATGCGTTCCACCAAATGTCCTAAAGAGTCCATCCAGACCACTCTCCAAACCCACCTCCCACTAAACTGTAACACAAATTACAATGGACTCGGCGGAACGTACAAGGAATGCCAGTCACTCTTCCCCATGCCGCACTTCACATCACTGCTGAATTACAACTACAACAAATCAATGCCTACTGCGAGATTGAACCCTGTTTCCACATCGGTCCGCGACAGTAATTCTATCAAACTGTTACAAAAGTAGATCTATCCCCTTTCATCAAAAACATGACTGCATACTAGAATATTTCAATGTCAACTAAGTCTCGCTGGAAATCACCCAAACCACGATGGGGGTCGACTACCACTTCACCAACAAGAACTACCATAACCACATGGACTACCCAGCATGCCATCTCCTAGCTGACAACCGTTCACACATTGTTCCTCTACATGTTCTGTACAGTAAAGTTGGTGCTACATTATATTACTACTTTATTGATCCGATGTTTTTATTGAACGTTGCACGGCCTTTTATCCAACAACATAGCCACCATGGCATTAAGCTGGTAATGTTAATTAAAAAAAAAATTATATAACATTCTATTAGCGAGCTAACTAAAGCACAATCAAACTCAACTTTAAATGTTAACCGTTTTTATTTTATGGAGCGCAGGACACCGACATACAGCTGTCTGTTTTATGTCTGTAAATCTCTATGTAAAGTATATATCTATCTGTTTCTGTAAATTTGTAATGGTGTGCTCGCTCAGGCTCGACTTAATATTTACTGGCCACTCCTCCACTCATGCTCTTATGCAAATAGCCCCCCTCTTCTGTTAAAAGTGAACACTTTTCGACATTGTTATCAGGGCTCAAAGTAATATAATAATTATTATTCATTCCAAATTTGAACTTTATTCAATATTATACTAGAAAGCCAGCAAGCTGGCTGGAAGGAGCCCGGGGGAAGAATCCTAGCCAAGACTAGTGATGACCCTGAACCCACCCTAGAACCACCCTATATTATAAATGCAGCCCCCATTTCAATACGAATATTACAACACCGGCTGCTAAGGCAATCAACCAATGATGCATTATAGAACAAAACTAACAATAGAAAGGGGTAGCTATAGTTAGTAAAACTAAAACACAAACAAAGCGCAAATATCCTAGCTGTTCCACATTAGTGTCAGTAGTTCTAGTAAGATAATAATAGTGATAACAGTTTCATTCAATTTTTTGAATAAATACAAATTATATAATATGTTGTAGAGCAAATGTATAAACAAAAACTCAACTAATATTATGAAAATTGAAGGTCTAAACAATATGAAACAAAATAATACATTATCAAAGACAAATTAAATTTTAGCATCACAACAACTATATCCAAGAAATTTAACAAAACCGCAAATCAGTCAAAGTGAAAAGGGGGGCAGTTCCCCCCTTCAACCCCCCTTTCAATCAGCACCCCGTCCCAAAAGCAAAGCCGCACCCAGACCCAGTCAAGCAGAATAACCTATCGAGATAGATATTATGACAACACACCCGGTTCTTTTAAATTTGCGTGATTTGAGTTTTATGCTCGCACCACTATTGAGTTTTAAAATATTTGTAAGAAATGTTAAAACTTATCTTAAGCCAATGTAGTAATGGTATTAAAATATAATTAAATTAATTTGATTCAAGGAA
Source organism: Nemertoderma westbladi (assembly GCA_032718475.1). Classification (NCBI taxonomy): domain Eukaryota; kingdom Metazoa; phylum Xenacoelomorpha; order Nemertodermatida; family Nemertodermatidae; genus Nemertoderma; species Nemertoderma westbladi. The sequence goes on from JAUCBJ010001343.1 coordinate 35,504, forward strand.
TAATAATATAATCCTACTGCAGTTGTATATTTTATTATGTTTATTGACAACTCAACTATTTTCTGTCTATACCTGAGAGCTGATAAGGAAGTGTAGACTCAGCCAGCAGCGCTGCTCCTAAAAGACAAAGGCAGGCAGGAGGGGTGTAGTCAAAGTCAAGAAATTCCGCCTGGATGGAATTATATCTCAGACAGCCCTGCACTCCACCGTTCCTACTCCACAGCTAGCTGCTGCAGCTCATGCAGGAGTTGTTATTATACCATTGCTTTTTAATTTCGTCAGTCAGTCAGTCAGTCAGTCAGTCAGTCAGTCAGTCAGTCAGTCAGTCAGTCAGTCAGTCAGTCAGTCAGTCAGTCAGTCAGTCAGTCAGTCAGTCAGTCAGTCAGTCAGTCAGTCAGTCAGTCAGTCAGTCAGTCAGTCAGTCAGTCAGTCAGTCAGTCAGTCAGTCAGTCAGTCAGTCAGTCAGTCAGTCAGTCAGTCAGTCAGTCAGTCAGTCAGTCAGTCAGTCAGTCAGTCAGTCAGTCAGTCAGTCAGTCAGTCAGTCAGTCAGTCAGTCAGTCAGTCAGTCAGTCAGTCAGTCAGTCAGTCAGTCAGTCAGTCAGTCAGTCAGTCAGTCAGTCAGTCAGTCAGTCAGTCAGTCAGTCAGTCAGTCAGTCAGTCAGTCAGTCAGTCAGTCAGTCAGTCAGTCAGTCAGTCAGTCAGTCAGTCAGTCAGTCAGTCAGTCAGTCAGTCAGTCAGTCAGTCAGTCAGTCAGTCAGTCAGTCAGTCAGTCAGTCAGTCAGTCAGTCAGTCAGTCAGTCAGTCAGTCAGTCAGTCAGTCAGTCAGTCAGTCAGTCAGTCAGTCAGTCAGTCAGTCAGTCAGTCAGTCAGTCAGTCAGTCAGTCAGTCAGTCAGTCAGTCAGTCAGTCAGTCAGTCAGTCAGTCAGTCAGTCAGTCAGTCAGTCAGTCAGTCAGTCAGTCAGTCAGTCAGTCAGTCAGTCAGTCAGTCAGTCAGTCAGTCAGTCAGTCAGTCAGTCAGTCAGTCAGTCAGTCAGTCAGTCAGTCAGTCAGTCAGTCAGTCAGTCAGTCAGTCAGTCAGTCAGTCAGTCAGTCAGTCAGTCAGTCAGTCAGTCAGTCAGTCAGTCAGTCAGTCAGTCAGTCAGTCAGTCAGTCAGTCAGTCAGTCAGTCAGTCAGTCAGTCAGTCAGTCAGTCAGTCAGTCAGTCAGTCAGTCAGTCAGTCAGTCAGTCAGTCAGTCAGTCAGTCAGTCAGTCAGTCAGTCAGTCAGTCAGTCAGTCAGTCAGTCAGTCAGTCAGTCAGTCAGTCAGTCAGTCAGTCAGTCAGTCAGTCAGTCAGTCAGTCAGTCAGTCAGTCAGTCAGTCAGTCAGTCAGTCAGTCAGTCAGTCAGTCAGTCAGTCAGTCAGTCAGTCAGTCAGTCAGTCAGTCAGTCAGTCAGTCAGTCAGTCAGTCAGTCAGTCAGTCAGTCAGTCAGTCAGTCAGTCAGTCAGTCAGTCAGTCAGTCAGTCAGTCAGTCAGTCAGTCAGTCAGTCAGTCAGTCAGTCAGTCAGTCAGTCAGTCAGTCAGTCAGTCAGTCAGTCAGTCAGTCAGTCAGTCAGTCAGTCAGTCAGTCAGTCAGTCAGTCAGTCAGTCAGTCAGTCAGTCAGTCAGTCAGTCAGTCAGTCAGTCAGTCAGTCAGTCAGTCAGTCAGTCAGTCAGTCAGTCAGTCAGTCAGTCAGTCAGTCAGTCAGTCAGTCAGTCAGTCAGTCAGTCAGTCAGTCAGTCAGTCAGTCAGTCAGTCAGTCAGTCAGTCAGTCAGTCAGTCAGTCAGTCAGTCAGTCAGTCAGTCAGTCAGTCAGTCAGTCAGTCAGTCAGTCAGTCAGTCAGTCAGTCAGTCAGTCAGTCAGTCAGTCAGTCAGTCAGTCAGTCAGTCAGTCAGTCAGTCAGTCAGTCAGTCAGTCAGTCAGTCAGTCAGTCAGTCAGTCAGTCAGTCAGTCAGTCAGTCAGTCAGTCAGTCAGTCAGTCAGTCAGTCAGTCAGTCAGTCAGTCAGTCAGTCAGTCAGTCAGTCAGTCAGTCAGTCAGTCAGTCAGTCAGTCAGTCAGTCAGTCAGTCAGTCAGTCAGTCAGTCAGTCAGTCAGTCAGTCAGTCAGTCAGTCAGTCAGTCAGTCAGTCAGTCAGTCAGTCAGTCAGTCAGTCAGTCAGTCAGTCAGTCAGTCAGTCAGTCAGTCAGTCAGTCAGTCAGTCAGTCAGTCAGTCAGTCAGTCAGTCAGTCAGTCAGTCAGTCAGTCAGTCAGTCAGTCAGTCAGTCAGTCAGTCAGTCAGTCAGTCAGTCAGTCAGTCAGTCAGTCAGTCAGTCAGTCAGTCAGTCAGTCAGTCAGTCAGTCAGTCAGTCAGTCAGTCAGTCAGTCAGTCAGTCAGTCAGTCAGTCAGTCAGTCAGTCAGTCAGTCAGTCAGTCAGTCAGTCAGTCAGTCAGTCAGTCAGTCAGTCAGTCAGTCAGTCAGTCAGTCAGTCAGTCAGTCAGTCAGTCAGTCAGTCAGTCAGTCAGTCAGTCAGTCAGTCAGTCAGTCAGTCAGTCAGTCAGTCAGTCAGTCAGTCAGTCAGTCAGTCAGTCAGTCAGTCAGTCAGTCAGTCAGTCAGTCAGTCAGTCAGTCAGTCAGTCAGTCAGTCAGTCAGTCAGTCAGTCAGTCAGTCAGTCAGTCAGTCAGTCAGTCAGTCAGTCAGTCAGTCAGTCAGTCAGTCAGTCAGTCAGTCAGTCAGTCAGTCAGTCAGTCAGTCAGTCAGTCAGTCAGTCAGTCAGTCAGTCAGTCAGTCAGTCAGTCAGTCAGTCAGTCAGTCAGTCAGTCAGTCAGTCAGTCAGTCAGTCAGTCAGTCAGTCAGTCAGTCAGTCAGTCAGTCAGTCAGTCAGTCAGTCAGTCAGTCAGTCAGTCAGTCAGTCAGTCAGTCAGTCAGTCAGTCAGTCAGTCAGTCAGTCAGTCAGTCAGTCAGTCAGTCAGTCAGTCAGTCAGTCAGTCAGTCAGTCAGTCAGTCATTCAGTCAGTCAGTCAGCGCTTATTTCTGTCTTATAGGTAACCCGCCCATGTGAAGAGTACCAGCATTTAACTTTTTAGTCGACTTTTTATTGGAATTTTATATATGAAGATTTTTTATTTTTGTAAATTTATCTTTATTAAGTGTTTAATAGGGCTTATTTCTGTCTTATAACGTGTACATACATATACTAATTATCGTTTATTGTTTTGGTTAAATTCAGCCCTTTCGCAACCTGTGAAAACCTGGTATTCTTCGCACGGGGGTAAGTGCAAAGTGAAATATAACGTCAGAAAGTCTGGTATTCTTCATATGTAGGCCTACCGTTCTATTTCACAAAAAATGGTAGGCCGATACCGGTGTTAAAAATCAGAGTTAGGTGTACTGTAGTCTGTATATCGTTGAATCAGTCCAGAAATTGCAGGCCTGATTATGCAATCCACCGATCTTCCGGTACAAAGTACAAACCACCTTGCTGCTCCAGTCTGATAGTACATCAGACAGGGCATGCAGATAGGGCATGCAGTCAGGCAGACATGCCACAAAAAGGGGTACCGGTAAAGTGAAAGTTTTCTACTTAGGCAGCAAAATTGTACCGGCCTCTAAAACATTTCCTACATATCTACAGTACTGCGTCTTGGTGTGATAAATATTTCTCCATTTGACGCAACACCGCCGCGGCCGCTATGAGGGAGGTGAATACCGCGGCCGCTTCTAAAGCCGCAGGCCATCGCTAACTATATAGGTTAACTTGGGATTCTGGGGGACTTTTCGATGAAGGAACTGACCAAATTTTTTTATTTTCTCACCAGGGGAGCGGCTCGGAATTCTAAGATATTAGCAACTCTAACATTATTAAATCTAACCCTTCGACGGACACGGCGGACAAAAAACCGTCATTTTTTCGACAATTTTAAAATTTTTTTGAAAGGCGCTCTACAGTAATCAACCTTGTTTTTTATCCGATATTTCTCTTTAAACAGAATTACAATCAATCAAATTAACATTTTTTAAGTATAATATGTATTTTATTGTATTGTATATTTTATTTGGTGCGCTCGTCGAGTTCTCCGTGGTAGAGCTGATCTTCACTTCTAATGAATACCTAAAACCATTTCAATAAATAAACAATAAACAATAGTAAACACTACAGTAAAAACCCTAGGTTATTGCTTAGCCGACGCCGGGATACGATAGAAGGGATTAATTAGTGAATTCGTTTTTTTTTTCAAAAAAGATTACCACGCCTTTTTTCCGAAAATGTCCGTCAAAGTTGAAAAAACGGACAAAATGACTTTGCGGGATCCGCTATAACTCGGCTAATATTAATCGTACGGGGACGAAAGTAACGCGGTTGGAAAGGGGAAGAGTGGTACTACCTTCGTATCGAATGGGGGTAAGATATTTATTAAAATTTCGGGTGGAAAAAGGGGCTGTAAATATGTACGTTTTTGTCCGTCTTTTTTGGAAAACTTATTTCCGAAATGTTTAATTCGACAACGCGGGTAGGAATCCACTAATTCTTTTATGAAACTCGTAGAAGACCATTGGGGCTACGTTCCTATCGAATGGGGGTACAAAAAATATGTCGGCAATAGGGGCCAAAAAGGGCCAGAATTTGTAAAGTAGTTTTTATCGAAAATTTTTTTATTTTTAACTTTAGTTGGTTAAGGTACATTCTATACAGTCAATATCCATACGGGGAATTCAAATATGCTATCGGTTTTGCTCCAAGGATGATATTAAAAAAATGATGGCCAAAATTATAATTTCGCGCTTCAAACTTGCTTCGCGGGAAATCGTCTAGCTCGAAAACTACTTAACTTACGGGAGATTTGTTTCCACAGACTTATAGTGCGTTAAATTATCTATCTAACAGCGTTAATCACAGCGCCGGAGGTATTATAAAACTGGAGCAGCAGGCGATCGTGTGAAATATAATATTTATAAAAAGGGACGAAAAATTTTTTTTTTAACAAATCGCTATTCCATTATAATTTAGCGTATTGCGCCAAAAGTACCTGTAAAAAGTATCAAATTAACTCCGCTATCTTTTATCTTAACATATATAATTAAAATTGCGAATTTTAAGGGTCGAAAAATATCGCGTTATTTTGGCCCTTTTTTTTAATTTTTTTGGGGCCAAAAATAACCCCTTCTCAAAAGATTAAGAAAAAAATTACGGCAAAGAATATACCAATTTTATTGAATTTGGACCACCAGAACCGAAGTTAGAGCGCTTTTAGTGAAAAAATTAAAATAATTTTTTTTGCAAAAAAATTAAAAATGGTCAGGTCAATATTGGATTTCGAACCCGCGAACTTAGGTTTCATTAACGTGATTGATAACCACTAGACTATGTGACCAAGAGAATTTGAAATTTTCGAGTGACTATTTTTAAACATCAATAACTTCGGTTCTACAGGGCCGTTTAATCTGAAACTTTTTTCATTGGATAGAGGATAGATTGTAGTGTGTGAAATAGGACAAAACTTGGGAAAAGACTTATGTGCACTTAGTGCAAAATGCACTTAAATAGTGAACATTTTATCGATATTTCAAACACTATTATTTCCAGTTCTATTCATCGTAGAATGTTATTTTTTGGATTAAAATGTAGTTTGGAATGATTTCTATCTATAATCGTAACATTTGTTTAACTTTTTATGTCTATAAAGTGACTTAAAATGTCCATGAACTATGGTCCAAAATCGCAAATCCAGATTTATTAAATTGGATTTTTGACACTTTTAGCGACTGACACTTGATCATACACCATCGTAGATCGGTAGAGGATAAACATAAGTTTATTAAATAAGAGCCACCATTACGATCTGCTAAAGTGCATTTGTACAAATAAGTGTGCAAAAGTGCAAATTTTTTAATAAGGTCAAATTATATAGTATTGGGTTATTTTCTTTGCAGATACTTTATTTTCATATTAATATGTTGTTTGAACCTTACTGAGCGCATTAGGGGATATGCGTACAAATTACCGGCCCTTATGAGGCTTCGATTGGGTAAATTAATAAAACATAAGGTTGTATAGTATAATATTCTAAAAACCAGTGTGATATTAAATGCACTTTAAATAATAAATAGAAATCAAATAACAATTGGACCACACAATTAAAAACTCGCACAATTTTGTACTTATTATATCGCTTCAAATTAATTCAACAGTGGATATTTGGGGGAAGGGGGAAGTTACAGTGTGCATTCGGGGGAAGTTTGGTGAACTGCATTTATGCAGTGAATCCAAACTTCCCCCTTTGATATATCATATACTTAAGACATGCTAGGGTGACGGGGAAATATTGTTACAGTCACACTTTGCTTCCATTTATCCTATCCTTTATTATTACCCCAGTCAGATAAGAGATAATAAATCAGTAAAAACTAAACTAAACTGTCTTTCATGCACACAAATTTCTAACTAAAGACGGGTGAATGACCATGACCATGGAAATAATTTTAAATATAATTGTATATCAACTATTTGGGGAGGCTTCCAAGTTAAACCCGAAAACAATTATTTTGTTACATAGTAAATAACGTTGTATGTTCTTCTTCCTCTCATAATAAAATATAAATGAAATATCTCAGATCGCTATGCCCTGTAACATTTCACAACCAAAATATTTAAGTGTGAAAAGTGTAGGCCTACCACACTCCGCCCAAACAACCGCAAACGCATAGCCTACAAATTTAACAAAAGGTTACATACATGTTGGGTTCATGACGAGATGAGTGAAAATTGATCGCGTAATATAAAGTAAAAAATTAGGAGACGGGCTGGCTCTCCTCCACTTTCTTACCCAATGGATATGTTGTTGTAATAATCTAATATTGGGGCGGCTTTCTCTCGGTCTATTACTAATATTATTAATATTGACCAAATAGCACCACAGAAATACGGAATCTTGATTAATGATTCAATGATATTGGTCCAGCTCACAAACTAATATAAAGTTAATTATTAAATATACGGCAAGTTATAAACGGTACATAAATAATGTCATAATGATGTAAATATTGTTATAAATATAAATATATTATAAATAAGTAAATATAATTAATTAAGAAAATAACTCAAGTCAAATAAGTTAAATATACTTTGATAAGAAATAAACTTATTACATATATAAATTATATATATATATATATAAATATTATATATAAATTATATAAACTTAAATATAATTCATTAATAAATTAAATTTAGTCAAATCAGATAAATCTGATTAATTAGTTAAAATAATTAAATAAAGTCAAATTACATAGTTTAATAAGTTAAATATATAAATCATTACGTACAGTAGTCCTCGATTCGTAAGTAATATTCACCAGTATCACATAAACAATTACTGAGGCTGAAGTTATATACTGTAGTAAATACTGTAGTTATTTTATGAATTTTGTTTTTTTTGAGCAATATCGGACAGTGGCAATCAGGTCCCTCCAGGCTTCTTGATTCTATCATAAGTTATCGCAATTTCGTTTCTCCAAAGTCCAGTATCATCCCTTTCCACACTTGCCAATTGTCTCTAGGAGATGTTTAGGGCTGCACTCTGTGTTACAAAACACCAGATTCGTTTTTCAAATGTTTTTGACATTGGCCATGTCCAGATTTTAGAGGCATTGCACTTTATCTTTGTAAAGAAGTGAAATTAAGTTTTTCTTTCTTTCGCTATTAGGCCAAGGATTACGCACAAAGTGAAACGACTTATTTCCAGCGCGGTCCACCAAGAACTATACTCCCAAGAGGAACCTGATACCCATTTAGTAAATTCAAAGGCCCTTAATCAGTCTCTCTACATTCTAATTGTGATTAACATTTACTGTATTCCTTACCACGCAAATTCTTCATCAGATTGCACGCTATGCAGGACACACAGTGCTACTATGTAGGCCTAGGAGTGTTTGTAATGGGATCGGCATCTCAGTGTACCGGTATAACATAGAGAAGTAAATTTGTTGAATATCCAATGTGCAGGAAAACCAATTCATGTCAGTAAACCATTCAGAATAATCAACAATAAATAAATTTGAATATAATTTTATCTTACTAATATATCAGAAAATTAATTTTAATATAATTTTATCTTACTAATATTTCAGCAGAGTGAAATAATGATGTTGCCCAAAACTCCTTTCAAACATACACCGCTACAAATACTGATAAATTTCATAATTTTTTTTATTGCGTCTAGTAGAATTCAAGGGGGATCAAGACCTATAAAATCTGGAAACCGCTTATAGAGATCTCTTTTAGTTCGCCTCGTGTTATCGTGGAATATCTGTCTGCCTATCTGTCTCTAAAAGGTAAGACAGACCGACGACAACCGACCGACGGGGGCAACGGTCAGACTAGATTCCACCAAAATAAATAAAAAAATTAACATCGAAAATGAAATCAGCGAACCCGAAAAAAACCCCCATAAACATAATTTTAGCTCGGTGGTGTTCCTTCCTGACAGACACTACAGTATTAACCAATCAGACCGTACCACCGTACCATACCAGCCATTAACCAATCAGACGCCATACAGGTAGTTTTACGCGGGAAGGTTTGAACTTTGAAGGCGATTATCTCAGAATGGCATTTTTTCACACGAAAAATACCACTCCTCCGCCATTTCTTAACAGTTTTATTGCAATTTGTGCTTTATAAGAAAGGTAATTTCATAAGGTTCAAGAAATTTCGGACATTTTTCTTGATTTCATAAAATTTCCACATTTCTATGGGTTTTTCATTTTTTTTAATTTTTCGTTTTTTTTTACAAAATCGCCAATTATAGGAATTAGAAAATAAAAATTCAAAAAGTGACCGAAAAATATGATGAAAAAGAAAATGCTGGTTTAAAAAAGTGTGGTATCCGAAAAAAAAAGGAAATTTCCTTTTTAGTATTCTTGAATTTATTTCCGGGTATAATAAAATCAACAAATTACACACAAACAACAAACACACACATTACAAAAACTACAAACAAATTACATATACAGTATTATAATCATTAAAAATAAACAGAGCACCCGCGGGAAACCTCGAAGAGGCGAGGCCCTCCAAATAGTAATAAGATATCTACGAATTCTAGAACAATTATTTAAGTGATTATTAACCCTTTCCGCCCTATGGCATATTTGGTATGCCTTGCGTTAAGGCACTGTGACATACTTGGTATGTCAAATTCTGTACTTTATTCTACTAACGCCTCAGGATATCAGTGCAGTCCTAGGACAGTTTTCCATGGCTCCAGTGCCCTATGTTGACCATATGTAGGCGGGAAATTTGAATTTATAGGAACTGTATATCAAATGTTTGATGTAGGTTAATAAGTAGGTACCGGTCTGCCGGTACCTGCTATTGTACTTGTAGTAGTAACTGCTATGTACAACCTCGCTGTATAATCATGGATAAGAGTTACCCTAAACGTCAGATACGTCCACTGAAGATATCTGGAGGGAATAATTCCGGACTTTTAAACAGCAATAATACCGGTACCGGTAGCGACGGTTGGAAGGAGATCAAAGTCAACGAGGATGAAGTCGACGGCGTTAATTATACGTTTAGAGGAGGAAATCTACCGCTGAGTGGATGGAATGGAATCGATACATACGATGTAGACATGGGTGGTTATGTGGACCTATATATAACAGATTCTTTAGTTGACCTGCTTTGTAAATGTACGAATGATAAAATAAAGGCGACAGAAAGTAAACCCGATGATCCACAGCCAAGCACAAGTGGAGGGTCTGATGTTCGAAAGATCAAAGATGTTACACAACTAGAAATAAAAGCCTTTCTTGGTTTGACTATTCTAATAGCATGTGCAAGGAAGAATAAAATTCGTGATTACTGGAGGGTTTGCATCACCAATTGCCACCCCGTATTTTTATTCGGTCATGAGTCGGGATAGGTATCTACAGATATTAAAATTTCTCACGTTTTCTGACCCAAATAAGGTATATAAGCATGATCGATCCACACGTCTCCATGACTTTTTAGAATTACTACATGACATTCTGAAAATCTATATACCAGAAGTGGAGCTTTCATTGGATGAATCATTATTATTATTCAAAGGACGATTGGGATTCAAACAGTTTATTCGCACTAAACGTTCATATATATATAAATAATATATATATATATATATCGGTTATATTGTATATCGTGTATCTGTATGTATATACTGTATATTGTGTATCGGTTATGTTATATTTATCTTGTAATATACATTATACATACAGATACACGATATACAATATAACCGATATATATATATATATTGGTTATATTGTATATCGTGTATCTGTATGTATATATATTGTGTATCTGTTATGTTATATTTATCTTGTCAAATATCGAGAACTGTATGACATACTAAATATGTCAATTATATGCACTGTCATGACATACCAGGTATGCCATGTCTTAACATACCTGGTATGTCATTACGCAATCACAGAATGCCCTATGACGTTTTTTTGGGTCTCCCACATCTCTAGATGCATGAAGCCGAAATACTGAAGCAATTTAAAGAGGGTTGTAAGCATTTCAAATCGGCTCAAACTTCCCAGTGCTTTCGCAGGACACTTTTATTCTGCTACAGGACGGAAAGGGTTAAATGATTTAGAACGACAATGATTATACTTTTAAGTGATTTCCAAGTAATTTACAATCATTTGTTTAATCGATGAGAAACTGTGCAATCGTGAGCATTAGGTTGGCACCTGGACATAATCCATGGATAATCATGGATAATATTATTACAAACAGAATTGCCACAGCGGCAATAAAAATATTGTTACAAAAAAAATAATAATACTAAAAATATATTATTATAACAATAGCAAAAACTTAGAATACCGGTAATGGTGAAAAATATCGAGACTTGAAAAATATCGAGAGTAAAAATAACAAGTGTTGAAAAATATCGAGAGTAAAACTATCGAGAGTAAAAATATCGAGTGTTGAAAAATATCGAGAGTAACAATAACGAGTGTTGAAAAATATCGAGAGTAAAAATATCGAGTGTTGAAAAATATCGAGAGTAAAATATCGAGTGTTGAAAAATATCGAGAGTAAAAATATCGAGAGTAAAATATGGAGAGTAAAAATATCGAGTGTTGAAAAATATCGAGAGTAAAAATATCGAGTGTTGAAAAATATCGAGTGTTGAAAAATATCGAGAGTAAAAATATCGAGTGTTGAAAAATATAGAGAGTAAAAATATTGCGTTTTGTGCGAGCATTTTATTTAGAATTATTATAGGTTACAATAGTGAAACTGCAAATAAATGGCATTAATACACCTTGGCTACCCATTTACCAGATTTATGATACTAGCTAGTTTTTGCTATTTTTTTAAATAAATATTATAGGAGAAGTGCTAGCTATCAATTTTGATAAATATTTTTGTTCTAGAACACATTTTTTAGTTCTATATCACATTTTTAATTTTTAAAAAAAGCCAGTATTTTCTACTTCATTTTATAAATGTTATAGAACACGTGTCCCCGCGTGCGCCCGTGTAAGCTACCAATATTGATAAATATTTTTGTTCTAGAACACATTTTTTTGTAATAGAACATTTTTAGGAAAAAAATTTTCATACAACCCTTATTAAAAAATTGTTACTATCGATATTTTTACTCTCGATATTTTTCAACACTCGATATTTTTACTCTCGATATTTTTCAACACTCGATATTTTTACTCTCGTTATTTTTACTCTCGATATTTTTCAACACTCGATATTTTTCAACACTCGATATTTTTACTCTCGATATTTTACACTCGATATTTCTACTCCCGATATTTTTCAACACTCGATATTTTTCAACACTCGATATTTTTACTCTCGATATTTCTCAACACTCGATATTTTTACTCTCGATATTTTTACTCTCGATATTTTTACTCTCGATATTTTTCAACACTCGATATTTTTACTCTCGTTATTTTTACTCTCGATATTTTTCAACACTCGATATTTTTACTCTCGATATTTTACACTCGATATTTCTACTCCCGATATTTTTCAACACTCGATATTTTTCAACACTCGATATTTTTACTCTCGATATTTTTACTCCCGATATTTTTCAGCACTCGATAATTTTACTCTCGATATTTTTCAACACTCGATATTTTTCAACACTCGATATTTTTACTCTCGATATTTTACACTCGATATTTCTACTCCCGATATTTTTCAACACTCGATATTTTTCAACACTCGATATTTTTACTCTCGATATTTCTCAACACTCGATATTTTTACTCTCGATATTTTTTGAACTCTCGATATTATCGTTATTTTTCAACACTCGATATTTTTACTCGCGTTATTTTTACTCTCGATTTTTTTCATGTCTCGATATTTTTCAATATAACCAGAATACCCATATACTGTACAGTGTATTTCTATAGAAATTTTATTCTCGTAATTTGAATTTTTTTAATCTCATGCAGGGTGCTGTGGGCGGAAACAATTTTTTTAATTTCTCTTTACTTTTGAGGATTCTCTTTTCCATGGTATGGGTGATTCTCAATAAAAGTGGCCGAAACTGAATTTCACAAAAGTAAGGAAAACTATATAAATTCGGAGACCTCTTAATTACTACTGAATTCAATGGTGCTATTGGTCGAGCTTAATTAGGTCTTTGATTATTTCAACAGACCAAAGAAAATTGTCCAGTCTGTAATGCCACGTCCTTGCCTGTAAATTAATAAATTAATATACAAATTGCCTTAATTCTCACACCTTAAACAAATTGTCAGTGTCTGCGTCTGTATACTTTTATACAGGTGGTTTTACACGCATTGGTGGCATAAGGTACTAAAAAACGCGGATAGATCTGAAACAGGACAAAGCTAACGAAAGCTACCGAAAAGGTTATGTGAAAATTATCGAAAAGATTTTTAAGTAAGGGTGAAAGCTATCGCATTCACTGATAATCACGAGGGGCACATTTGGTACATTCAGTGTTCGAAACAAAAATCGATTGGGGCTATAATTCAAATAATTGCCGTTTAATTTCAAATTGAACGCAGGAACGCAGCCAACAAACATCGAGGTCAGCCCTACAAGGAAAATATATGACAAGACCCTACCTGTTAAACTAGCGTGTCCCTGCCTAACCAATAAAGACACAAAGACTGCTCTACTGTTAAACAGGGGTAATCAGGAGCGTGTTATTACTAATGTAGGGCTGCTAAATACAAAACCGCTACTCACCGTTGGATGGCGCTAACCTGCCGTCCACTAATATATTTTACTAATTTTCTACGGCTCCTGCTAATCGCTTGTTCCTTTCTCTACCGATCGCTCGATAGAGAGCTAACTGTTCGAACATATGAGCCACGCGGGAATAACCAAAACAATAAACCCGAATCGGCTCCCTAAGCTTACTTAAGACGAGTGTGAGAGGCTTTACACTCAGAGTACTGTATATTCTTATGGTCTAATCTTACTGTTAAAACGCGCTAATAATTACGTCTTTTCTAATCGCGAATACTGGGGTTCCCTAACGGAATGTGTGAATGTGAGAATATTTAAATAATCAAAAAATGGTACAGTGTTTTATTAGGGCTAATACCTACTATGGGACTAAACTTGCCTTCGGCTGGCTTTAGGCCAGCAATTTACTGATGCGTGTTGCGTACTGGATACTGCGATCTAACTTATTGCCTGCTAATTCAAATAACCGCCCAGCATGAATAGTGTACGGTACTCCAAATTATTACCTTAACTACTCTCCGCTATGCTGCGTACAAATTCTTAATTTTACTAATTAATTACAGTCACAAATATGCAACAGCGTACTAATTACTAAGTGTTCCGGAATGCGTAATTCTAATTTATTACACAGCGGGTTGCACTAGTAACAGTCTAAATACCGTATTATTTTCGACCTAATCAGTAATTATTTATAGTAAACTAAGAAATAGAAATCAATCAAAGGAAAAGAGCGCCTACCTAAGCATTCGTGATTTATTAGGCACACTTTAGTAACACACCAATCAGCGTAACAATCAATAGTTTAAACTTACCAATCATAGTTCCTAATGTACAATTCACAATCAGCAGTCAGCAATTCACAATACAGTACAGTTTGCCATTCGCAATGTTCGCAACTCGCAATGTGAAGTATGAAGGCCTCTCCCGGGTACATCTAAGGCTTTCTAACTAACCCGATTCCTGCCCCCCTAATACTACAAAATAGAGATAAAATCTGGATTATCAGCCCTCTAATTACTGTACCAGCGAGCTGTCTTCACTTCATACCGCTAACTTTCTGACCGCAACAGTGACCCCTGCCAGCATTGCTTGCCTTTGAATCCTCCGCGCTCCCTTCGTCGCTAACCCCCCGATGCGCCCGCCGCGCCTACCGGTACCTTAGCCCTCCATCTAATGGGTAGCTACCGTAACAGCGCATGCAAATCATAAAGTCTGACAGTCTGAGGAAATCCCGTGGGATTATTGCATCGAAAAGGAATCACATAGAACCATTGACTAAAGGGTAGAAATCATAGTTCCAATTGTAATTGGCAGTAATCATTGGGATTGATTGAGAAACACAAGCAAGAATCAGCAAAGATTACAAATTAGCGAATCATTGCAAGAAATAATCGAAAAGGGCAGAATTATACGAATACAGAATTTACAAAGCAGATTAACTAGGATTACTGAGATCAATTAGATTGCACATACCGGAAATACCGCCTATTTATAGGTGATTCATGGAGGATGATGCAATCGCTCTCTCATTGGCTCCCCAATCCGCGCTGCCGTTAGACCAACCTGGAAGCAGTTAGGCCAATAAAAAAGCCGAATTGTGAACCTATTGCTCCTTGAAATCACAAATCGTTACCATATATGGTAATTTTGGCGATGCTTAATTTAGCGGTACTAATAATATGATGCACAGAAATTAATTTAGCGCAATTATAAAGAAAATTCAGACCAACACGTAGCTAGCCCTATTGAGGCTAATAACAGCAAGCTTATATCCAGGGTCCAACAGGAAACTTGCTACCCTGGAACTATTACTTATATCCTATTACAAAACTACATACGTAGGGCTACATACTATACAAAATGGATGAATTCAAATATATGGGCGTTTTATTCTCCTTATCTAAATGTCATTGCGCGTTATTATGTCTTATCTAAATAATTATACTGTACAACGGCTGTAAAAGCTTTTGCGTCATTAACCGGTTATTTTCCCTTAAAGTACTCTGTAGTTGGTTTGCCAGGCATAAAAAGGCCGTGTCCTTGCTGTACTGGTGTTTTAGAGGACATAAAAGTCATTTCTTCTGTATTTGTACTGTATTTGTACTTTAGAGGACATAATCCGCAATCTCGTGACGCAATAAGCTGGATACTCTTGAAAACAGTGTCGCTACCATGACGACGGCTAACAGCTGATATTGCCACGTCGACGTTTCTTTGTTTCTTTGTTCTCTCGTTGTTCGGTTGACCAATCAGAGCGTTTTTTGTCTCTGTGTTGGAGGTGTATACAGAACTCAGTAGTTCAGTGTTATGTTTTTGCTCAGAGCCTAAGAACATCGGCTTTTAGCACCTCCGTATATCAGCGTTCTTTAGCTTTACATTAGTAGGCTTAATTATAGAACGTATATCTGTTATCAAACGACTAACTTGAGTTACCGAGTTAATTACAACCTTATCATACATATCTATGCAATTCATATCTTACATTACTGCTTTGCTGTTGTTCATTATATTTGTTGATGAAATATTATATCGGAATACTGATCAATAGTCAGACACCCCACCTTCTTGATATACTAAAGGTTAGAGAGACCGGTTACAGATAAACGATTGCGACCTATGTTGAGTGGTGTGAAGTGAATCTAATGCTATTTCATATGCCCAACATAAATTGTCTGTTGCTCTCTTTATACGTGACCAAATTTAGTGAAGGTCGGCAGATTAGTGTGCAGTATTGTGCAGCATTGTGTATGATTGTAACTGATAACAAAGCATCTCCTAAAGAATGCGCCATATACGTTAATCTATAGCCTTTTCGTTGTGACTAGTTTAAGTCATAACTCTGTTTACATATTTAGAGCGCCACGTCCTAAAGGAACTGTTAATATTTCCCGAAAGTGAATAATATTTGTCAGAGATTATATATTACGATCAGTCGAATAATACAGTAGGCTTACACCATCAATCATTAAGCTCCGAACTCAGTCTCCCGGGTATATCCAACGGGTGAATGATTGCGCATAGACTGGCTTCGGCTAATGTAGTGTGTCAAATACTCGTCATAAAGCTAAAGAATATATATCATCTAAAAGACATTCTAATTTTGGCAGGTTAAACTG
>JAUCBJ010001344.1:0-16465 GCA_032718475.1 Nemertoderma westbladi
GATTAGCAGTAAACTGTTTAGTTATACTGTCTTGTGTCTCTTGCAGATTTTCCAACTCCAGTTGGGTAGTCTGCTCAGAGGCTCTCCGTTCTGCTTCGGCCACTGCCCTTTCCGCCTTTGCTTCTGCCGCCGCTGCCTTTGTTTTTGCTTCTGCTTCTGCCGCTGCTGCCCTTGCTGCTATTCTTTCTGCTTCTACTTCTGCCGCCGCTGCCTTTCTTTCTGCTTCTGCTTCTGCCGTAGCCGCCGCCTTTTGTTCCTCTATCCTTCTTTTCTTTATTTGTTCTTCTCGGACTCTAGTGAGACGGAGTTTTTCATCACATTCAGCTTGGTTTGCAGCTAACATTTCGGTATCGATCGCGTCCAATATAAGCTTGGTTCCTTCACTATTAGGGGAAAGTCCATGTAGCCGTCTCCTCAACTCTTCGTCTCCTAGGAATCGCTGATAGTCGGACAAATAAATGTCGATAGCGTCTCTAGTTCGCGGTTTCTCGGCGGCCTCTTCGCTTTCCTCTTGAGCAAGGGTGACATCAGTTTGTTCGGAGACATCAGTCGGTTCCTCATAGATTGATCTCTCAGCCAGCTGGGATTTCCACGGGGCTGTTTCCTGTACTTTGAGATCTACTCGATGTAGCCAAGTTTTGACAGCAACCTGCAGCGACGTGTCCTGTCTTCTTTTGGAAGTTTCCTCAAAGGCTGAGAGGATTAGTCGAATGCGTAGGGTTCTTTCGCGTATTTGATATAGCAGTTCTTCCTGCTCTTGAGGTCCGTGAGGTTGTCGAAACAGTTGTTCCTCCAATCGCTCCAAGGATCCGAAGAATCCCTGCACATATCCTGCTGCCGACCTCTTCCAAACAGCTGGATCCATTGTATCTTTTGCCACTCCCATCCTGTGTATATCTTCCCAAGTAGCCTCGGACATATCAAACGGAAGTCCAAGTCCGGGAAAGTTCCATTGTGATTCAACAATAGATCTCAATTCTTCCCTGGCGTATCCCGCGTAATTATCTTGGGTCGCTTGCTTATTCTTCGCCCAGTCGGTTTGATGTTCTTCCACCGCAATGAGTATAGTAGTCAGCACTGCAGCAGGAAGAGTAAGAAGGGGGTCCGAGTAGACTGTATCAGCCATCTGCACTCCATGTTCGGGAGTCAACTCTACAGTATCCGAACTGCTGGAACTATCCGGTCTCTGGGAAGTAGGTTCTTGACCAAGATGTTGCTGCGATAGGACAGCTGCCTCTTGGTCCCGTTTTACCTGTGCCCGAGTGCCTATGATGGACCTATGGTGGACTAGCCTAGGGTCTGATACTACTGGAGGGATGACCTTTTTTACAGTAGGAGGTGAGCCGAACTTCTCTTTTATTCGCTCCACACTCCTATCTGAATCACAGATAGTGGTCTCGATCAGACTGTCCGACAGGTTTTGCTGAGTGTCAGACATGTTTAGTTATACAGTTGAATGTCTACTACTATAATTTCAGTTAAAGCAAATCTAGTAATTCAGTATGACCGCAAGCCTAGCGATTTATTACCGGTACCGTTACTCAGTGGAACGTGATATATATACAATATATTAGAATACCGGTATGCTTACAATATATAAGTATTATTACAGACTAGATTTGTCACAGAGTACCGGTATATAATTTTAGCACAAATATATATATATATATAGTAGGCCTATAATGAATACCGGTATACAGCTTACACTTATAGTATATAAGTATAATTCTGGACTAGAATTAATTACAGAGTACCGGTATGATTTCAGCTCAAATTTATAGAAATAAATATAATAAGCCTATGGTAAGTACCGGTATGTCAATTAATTTTAGAATAATTGAATTTCTGAATATTTTGGGGTTACTTCGTTACTTTAACTTACTTTATTACCGTTATTTAAGCAGTAGTCCAACTGACAGTGAGACCTAGTTGTTGTATGGCAGGCCTACTATTTATAAATCGTTTGAGTTGATTTATAATATTTATATACCCGTTTATAAAGGGGTTTTGACAATACTTGAAATAAATGTTATTATTTCTGGGGAAGTCACTACACAGAAGCTGAGCGCTCTCAGTGAAGTGTTATTTTATTTGACACTAAAACTGATAATTCTAATTTACCTAAGTTACTTAATACTACGAATTACTTACGATACGGGTGAGATTAATTCTCTAATTAAACACAACAAAATATGACGTACGAATTTTTAGGGTAATTTTACAGGAAGTCTACAAACCAGTCCAACAAAGGGTTAGATTTCTGGCTATTACAAAGGACAGGGTACTACGGTATTTAAATAATAAGTAGTAGTAAATATATTGTACTGTCTAGATAGGAAAATACCACCGCCTGACGACCTATAACCGTATCGCTATAGGTACAACGTTATGTATCACGGATTGTTCCTACCCAGAAGTTAATAGAGCTAACGAATGTGCCTATCAACCACTTTACAACACAAAAATACTGCCTACACTAATTACTTC
Organism: Nemertoderma westbladi; assembly: GCA_032718475.1. Lineage (NCBI taxonomy): Eukaryota > Metazoa > Xenacoelomorpha > Nemertodermatida > Nemertodermatidae > Nemertoderma > Nemertoderma westbladi. The sequence goes on from JAUCBJ010001344.1 coordinate 2,488, forward strand.
GGAAGGCACTGTACTCTAAACCCTAAATTAGGTACAAGTACCGGTATAACAAATAATCAGTAGTTAAATATACTTGAACAGTTAAAAGAACCACGGCATCTGCTGGAGTGACCGAAGCACAAAGTCGTCAGTCTTTACCTACGCCAAGCAGCCCTGATGTAGTACCGGGGTTAGTTTAACTATAACGGTATGTATAACAAGCACAATTACTGTAGGAATAAACTTGGGGACATGAATGTTGCGAATAATCGCATAAACTCTGAATAATAAATATTACGCTACCCGTACAGAATACTCAAACAAATACAAACCAAACGCTGGCAGACTACTATCAAGCCTAAACAAACTACTGTATGTGCAGATTCTGAAACTGTTAGTTAGTATGCGTGCTAACACGGTAGTACGACTTACTCTTTAAGAGGGGATTGACCTTACAGTTATGACTGCCCCAACTTACTAACGGCACTTGATCAGACCAACTCTACACACGTAGCAATCCTTTCAGACCCAAAAATTAGCTAGACAACAATCCAGCCTACAAATATTTGAGTAATAACTATTACGGTACCTGAACAGACCACACAAACAAACACAGGCTAAAACACTGGCAGACTACGATCAAGCCTAGATAAACTACAGTATATGCAGACTCTGAAACTGTTAGTTAGTATGCGTGCTAACACGGTAGTACGACTTACTCTTTAAGAGGGGATTGACCTTACAGTTATGACTGCCCCAACTTACTAACGGCACTTTATCAGACAAACTCTACACACGCCGTAATCTCTCCAAACCCAACCACAGTCAGACAGCAGCTCAGCCTACAATTATCTGAACAATCTGAGCAGACTTACACGCCTTCTGCTCAATATTAGCCTACTAGGAAATAAAACCGACAGAAATAGGTAAAATCTCAATAAAAATTCAGGGCTGCAGTCCCTGATTAAGTACTAAGACCTACCAGTATACAATAATCAAAATCGAATAATACTAAAAGTACTTGTACAGCAGTACCGGTACCGGTGATGACAGTTAGGCCTACTGACCTACAAAGTACCGGTTCAGTTTTACCGGTCACTACGGTATTTTGCAACCTTATTGCCTACTGCAATAAGATTGTAAACTGTTACTGTTCGTCAGAACAGTATTAAACTGTATTTAATGCCTACACTTGCAACCTTATTGCCTACTGCAATAAGATTATAAACTGTTACTGTTCGCGCTTTTGAAGACCTTTAGCAGTTTAACCTGCCAAATTTTATATGTCTTTTAGTTAATTAAAACCACTTTAGCATACGACAATAATTTATGCTAATACGCAAAACATTAGCCGAAGTCAGCCCATGCGCGATCATTCACCCGATGGATCTACACCCGGGAGACTGAATTCGGATGCTTGAATTGTATTATTACAGTGTAAGGTTGCAGTGTATACCTAATGTATTATTCGATAGATCGTTAATAATTAATCTCTGACAGATATTATTGGCTTTCGGGAAATATTAACAGTTCCTTTAGGACGTGGCGCTTTATCTATTTAAACAGAACTAAGACTTATACTAAAACGCAACGATACTGCTTATGATTAAAGTATAAAGCGTATTCTTTAGGAAATACTTTGTTACCAATCACAATCATACACACTATTCTGCCGACAGTCAGTATATTTGATCACACATAAAGAGAGCAGTAATTGACTCACGTAGGGTCTGCTAAATAACATTGGATTCAATACACACCACATTAATATAAATCGCAATTGTTATGTATAGCCGGTCTCTCTAACCTGTAGTGTTATCAAGAAAATTGGGAATTGGGTGATTTATCCGTATTATCCAAATAGCAATATTTCCATCAACAAATATTTACAATTAATAACTGACGGTAAAATAACAGTACAAACAATATGATTAATGCAATTAAAAGTATCAAGGTGAGATGAGTGATTTAAGTCAGGTAACAGTTTATACTTTCGATAATTCAAGCAGTTTACGGTACAGCAGTATCTATCCAAAAATGCCGGTGTTTCTGGCTTAGACAGCAATAACAACAAAGTATCAAGAAAAAACAGTAAGACTGAACACTCTCCTTATGATCGACTAAAAAGCTACACGTCGACAGGAAAAACCGCCCTGATTGGCCCAAGCCAAACAAAGAACCACGCGGCCAATGGCTGTTTCCATGTCAGCAACCAGCTGCTAGATGTCGTAATATGAATCATCACGGCTAAGCTGTGAAAGGTGGTTGGTGCATTACAAGTTTTTTGTCTTACCATGTCCGCTAAAACACGTATATAGCAGAATTACTTTTATGTCCGTTAAAACACCTGTAAAGGTACCTTGCGGGCGAGGGGAATATATATACAGTTAGAAAACCTTTTTTAGAGTATTCCAGCGCCTGGGGGGGAACTGGCCAGCATAGGCAAACGTATCAGTTATCCCACAAAAGCTTTTACAGCCATATTTGGCAATTTTTCAATCAATGACAATGCAGTATATGGCTGTTGTCCCTAACTGCCATTGGCGAACGATAACCATACTTTATTTTTTTTAAATAAATAATTAAATTTTTTAAAAACTCCGGCTCCTGCTCCGGCTCCGGCCAAATTGTCCAACTCCGGCTCCTGCTCCGGCTCCGGCCAAATCCCAACTCCGATCGAGCCCTACTGCAAAGGTAACTTTCCATAACTTAACAGCTGTCTGGCTGTCTCTCATCTGTCATGCTTCATGTACCTTTAAGTTCGATTCTCAATGTCACGTCCAAAATTGGACTTAAAGTCCAATATTGGACTTTTGTAAAAATTCAAAGCCTTATAAAAAAAGTTCCCCCTGGTGAATTTCAGGTCCCCTGTTCAAAACTCTTATTTTTTGATATATTTTCGATTAAAGAAAAAAAATCCCGCCCGATCCAATTACCCAAGGCCCTGGAACAATTGGCTGATTTGAAGTCCAATATTGGACTCACAGAAGTCCAATTTTGGACTTGAACTGGAGTCGAAGTCCAATTTTGGACTCAAGTCCAATTTTTGACTTCTCACCGACTGAGAATAACTAACAAAAGAATCAAGTCCACAAATATTGTATAAACCACGTCAACCTTTGCGGCAACATTTGTCTAGAAATGGGCTCCAAACTGTGGAAGAATAATGGTACAGTATTCCAATTGACAGATAGAGCTAGGGCAGGCGAATTTTACATAAGTCTTCAGGCTGTCAGGAGAGGAATGGCTTCATTTGATATACAAAGTTTTAAAAAGGAAAGAGGACATCAACAACCAGAAAACATTTTTTTCCGAGGATGTGTGATATGAATGATGAACAGAACATATGAATGCCAGAATATGTAAACTTCCAAATTCTGGAATTGATTCAACATCTACAAGATATAGTAGGCCTTCCTGAGTCTGTGTGAGCTTGAATCTCGCAACAGTGAGGATTTGGTCTACTGTTCTTCTTACCAACAGTAAGGCTGTAAGGATAGCGAATTTCTCTAGTCTTCTGCATTTTTCTCACCAATCACTAACAGAGTTAACAATCATTAAAGTTATTGACTGTAAGTTGCTGTGCTGTAAGGCAGTAAAGTAAAGTTAAGCCTACCATGCATACATATCATGTCACATGTTACACTGGTCACCCATTCTCACCAAGCTCTATAAGCACTAAGCAGCAAAGCCTACTGCTACACCCTACTGCTGGCAGGCTGGTGATGTTGTAAAGACTGGCGAAATTTGAGGTTTTGTCTCAAATTTGAGGTTTAACCTCAAATTTCAATATTCGCCCCCAATAAAAGCATGGTTGCATCGGTGAAATATTTTATTGCATCGATAAAAGTTCTTATTTTACTTATTTATATTTTAACATATTAAAAGTAGAAGTTGCTCCAACAGTTTCCAGTCGCAGCAACACTCGATATTATGAGCATAAAAATACCTCAAATTTGAACAAAAAACCCCAATTTTCGACAGTCTATTACCAGAATTCGAAATTTGGGGTAACCCCAAAATTGATGATCTCCCTGACTGTTAAAGTCTCCCAGGAATGTTAAGAATGCATGCTGATCCACTCCATCAGTAGCTGCTTGTAGATTGTGGTAGAAATTTTCAACCTCCTCTACAGGGCAGCAGGGGCAACACTAGTTGGTGTTGGAGAGTAGCACACAATCAGAACCACCTTAGGAAACTTCTTAGCCAGTCTTCCAGAACATGAGAAGTGGCAACGGATGATGCGGTTAGAGATTTGGTCTATTTTGTCCAATGCTGCATGTGCAGTTGGATTCATCAATAGACCAATTCCACCATTGCCACTATCATCTGCTGACGCGAGGGCGAGTCGCCAACCGCCCCCCATGTCCTTAATCAGAACCTCATCAGTCTGTCCAGTCTGCATTCGGTGCTCTTGAACACCCACTGCGCTAAGAGAAAGCTTATCTGCCAAGGCAGTCAGCTCACCTTGTCGCATTGGGGACCCGAGTGTTAGGGTGTTTACTAGGGCTCGATCGGAGTTGGGATTTGGCCGGAACCGGAGCCGGAGTTGGACAATTTGGCCGGAGCCGGAGCAGGAGCCGGAGTTTTTCAAAAATTTAATTATTTATTTAAAAAAAATAAAGTATGGTTATCGTTCACCAATCGCTCATATTCAATCATACTGTAGGTCTAATTAATTTCATAATTTATAGATTTACGAATTTTCAATTTAAAATTTAAGTAATTAATTTATCACGGACAGACGGCCTGACGCTGACGGCGACGGCCTGATGCTGACGGCGACGGCCTGATGCTGACGGCGACGGCCTGATGCTGACGGCGACGGCCTGACGCTGACGGCTAAAAATTACCTTGGTCTACAGTACCTAACACTAACTCGCTAACTGTCTAACTGTGGTAGAGGTGTGTACTGTAGGTAGCCTACCGTACGTCAGTACGTGTACCAGTACTGCAGTACAGTATGCTGGCATGACAGCAGCAAATGGCTGCAGTGGTACCGGTACAGTCTGACAGTGTACAACAGTCAGACAGTACAATCATAGCATTTACAATTTTTTAAAGTAGGGCCTATCTGTAATAGTCTGCTAGTCAGCCAGCTGGCCAGTACCGTACCAGTACTGCAGTACAGTCAGTCAGTCATTGACTTTAAGTGTTAAGTAAATACTGCAGTATTATCAGATTATACTTGATATTGAAGCTGTACTACAGTACTTATAGTGTTAAATAATTGTTCAGATTAGAATATGCACGAAATATAATACTTTATTAAAAAATTAACTCCGGCAATATTTTTACCCTAGCCGGAGCAGGAGCCGGAGGTGCCAAAATGGCCGGAGCCGGAGCCGGAGGCCGGAGCTCCGATCGAGCCCTAGTGTTTACTGAGGCTAGTCTTGTGACTTGCCTCAGATTCACTCACCATGGCTTTGTTGGTCGGGGTGGAACATGAGAGTAGCCTCCAACTCCAGAATCCCTCTCCCCATCACAATCTGGCCTTCCTGGTGACCCAGGGTTTGGGCCAGAAAGGTCATCAGGAAAGGGACTCAAATAATTGTTGGCTGCTCTCTCTCCAGTAGGGGGTGAGACAGGCAGCCGGTCAGGAGTTAACTGACGCCTGTGAGGCCGATTGTGTCCGGTAATTCCACTGGCCTCTAGTGGCCGGACCTCCACATTGCTAATGTAATCCATAGTGGGGGTTGGGGGGTGCTTTTTTGCCGAGTCAGCTCTCGGGGCAAATACCACACCCTGGTTTGCCATTCCACAGGGTGGGTGTCGCAATGGAGTCAGATATGAGGCCCATCACCCATATCTACTCTGGCGCACATGACCCATCATTGGCTGTTGAGGCTCATCTGCTGGGTCATGCCCTGTACCCTTGCTGCCAGGTGCAGGTCGCAGTGAAGTGCTCTCAGAGAGGACATGAGAACACTCTACTCCTGACCAGCCATTGGTAGATCACCATCTGCCTGGTCAGGCCATATACCCCTGCAGCCAAGTATATGGGTCCTTAATCCAGGACCAAGGGTGTCCTTATCCCAGAACGAAGGGGGTCCTAGTTACAGGCAGTCTGGTTCCTGGCTTAATTTGACATTATGTCAAATTTGACATTTTGCTATTAATCTATACTGTATGCAGGTATGTGTTTTATTATGTTTTTTTTTACAGTGATTTTAATTACAAATACACTTTGCAGTATTGTGGCCTTTACATACTGTATGTCAGAACGTTGCAAATTAATCAATCATAGGCTGATAGGCGTATGGGTTACCTTCGTATGTGGGGGGTGTCTGGGTGTCTGTAACAATATCTCTCATATTTTTGCAGTTTTGCCCCCCCCCCCCCCCCCCCCATGTCTCTTGATGTGAGAATGTTTTTTGTGCTTTTTTTTTTACTTTTTTGTGCTTTTTTTTACTTTTTTTGTGCTTTTTTTGTGCTTTTTTGTGCTTTTCTTGACTTTTTTGTGCTTTTCTTGACTTTTTTGTGCTTGTTTTGTGCTTTTTGTAGTATTTAGTAGGACCCCTGCCGAACTGCGGTACTGCTGTAATACAATCAGACAATAGCAGGTAGGCAGGGTAGGCCTACTGTAATACGGTAATGCTGCAGTGCTGTTATACAGTTATATATTACACGCATTATTATACGCTTACTGTATGGAGAATGGAGATGGAGTATCGCGATTGACCTGTTGACTGGTTGACTTCAGGGACAGCGACAGGCCTAGTCCTACCGATACTGCGATAAAGGAAACCTGGTACAGTGGTAACTGTTTCCATTACTTTTCTGCTTTTCTTGCTGTCTTGGATTTGCTTTATAGCTTTACACAGTAGGCGCTATCAGCCTATACTACATACTACAATTCCTGCACCTGCAATTACTCTCGGCATCCAGCATCTGGCATCCATCGTCCAATCCAGCAATCTTTCATCTTGATAACAATCGGCCGAATCGAAATTGGATGTACTGATTTAGCTGTTTGGTTAGTTTCTTCCAAGTTCCAACGTCTGTCTGAACGTCAAACGTGTCTTATACTGTTATAGGCTACCGGTACTACTATAATAGTCCTATTTGATGCTATCTTGATTGCTGTATTGCAGTGCCAGCAGCCAGCAGCAGCAGGCCAGTGTTTTTATGATTTATTTTATAATTTTTTTATTACCGGTACCCGGTAATGTTTGTTGCGCTTTTGGAGTCTCATCCCTTTTGCCTTTACAGCCTGACAGCTTTACGTAGTGGGGGAGTGTAGGAGTGGTAGTCCCGTAGTGTGTGCAGTGGTAGTGTGGGTGTGGGTGACAGACCGAACGTAATCAGGATCGATTGTAGTACCGGTAACACAGTTTTTACGAATTGAACGTAACCTCAATTATAATACATTGGATCATATAACTATGTTACATTCGATCTACAAATTACTAAGCCCGAATGTAACATACATTTATTTCAGCTGTGTTTTGATTTCAGGAGTTAGGCCTAACCGATGAAATGCTTCGTTTATTTACAGGAAGAAACAGTTTGGTGAATACAAAACATAGACCCAATTAAGTAACCTGCATAATCTTATAACATGTGTTAACTTTCGTTTATTGTTTTGGTTCCCCAACACGCCTCTGTAACCGGCTCCTTTCAGCCTTTAAATAAAAGTAACCTGCATAATCTTGTAACATGTAACATTCGTTTATTGTTTTGGTTCCCTCAACACGCCTCTGTAAGTGTAACCTCAGAACCTGCTCCTTTAAATTGCAATGTATAATATACGTAATAACTATGTTACATTCGATCCTGATTACGTTCGGTAATGTATCCCTTTCTATATAACGCTGTTATAACGGTAGAGGCCCCGCCAAAATATTTATTTTCCCATGATATTCAATGAGGAATTCATGAATTTGTCCAGCGCGATTTTGGCTGTCTGGACTCTGGACAGCCCCTTTTGGCAGGAATTCCTAGCTGCTACTGCATGTACGGACGTACGGTACCGGTACATGTAGACCTACACTACACGGATACAGAAATATAGATATAGAAATATAGAATATAGGGATATAGAAATCTATACCAGTATGTAGGTCAGTATGTAGGTACCGTTCTGCCTTTATTGTATGTAACTATAGTTCATTGACATATTTCAGTTGGTGAAATTATTTGAACTGTCATCTATGCCACCGTCGAGTACACGAATTATTATACCAGGACCAGATGTTAAAACTTATGTTATTGTTATTTTTCTGTTAACTAAAGTGAAGTTATCAGAGAACGTGAGCTTGAAACACACGCATGAATAATTATCGATGATGTTCATGCACCTATTAATGCTTCGCCATTCATTACTATTTGAGCTTGAGGCCGTCAATATATGCACCCATCAATTTGTTCACCCGCCTGTCCGTTTGTGTACTTCAACTACATACTGTTTTTTATATATACCGTATGTAAATGTATGTTATGTTTGTTTTGGTTTGTGTTTTTTGAAGTCCCTAGCGTCTGAGTACAATTTTTGGGCTTGATATCCTCCTGATTCTATGATATTTTTTAGTTTGTGGTGTGTAACCTACCGCCTGTAAGACTCTATTGTTTCCCTGTTTAGGTTAGTTATAATTAACAAGCGCTCTTGGTCTGTATGCCGCTCGCTACATTTAGTAATCATCATTTAAACACGATATTTAGATAGCCTGGCCTGAAGGGACTTATTTGTTAACACAGACCTACCCCTTGCTTGATCAACCTATTGCTTTATTCAATCTCTCAGTGCTGACAGAGATACAAATGTAACAAATAGCTAGACCATCTTTAGCATTATTTTACCTCTCTACTGCTCAGCATCTAGCATCGTCCTGCAATCGCCTACAAAGTACCCTTGTTCGCTTGATTTCCTTTTCTTTGTCTCACCCCATCTGTCAGTTTTCACTTGATTTGTTTGTTCCATTGAATTTTTGTGTTAGTTAATACTACACGACACACGTGCCGGTATACAACCTGTGTTTGTTATATTTTTGTACTTTTTTTACGTTTGTATCATATGGTCTTCATAATAATGTATATCATGCTGCTCCACCGCTTGTTATCATTTCATTATCCTTATATGATAACCCATCTGTCAGTAACGGTATCTTCAATTTTTTCAGATTAAATTCCAGAGCGCCGAGGATGTTGTGTCTACGGAAGATGCTAAAGTGCCCAAAACTCTCCGATACCTCTCCTATAGCCCAATTCTATTACGCCAACAATGCGTTGCGTTTCGTTACGTCACAACTGTTGAAGAGTTACAACGATTCGAGCGGGTCGGCGGACGACTTCACCAACTTGGTACACGCGTTGCGTTCCCATCAGGACAAGGTCCTCGTACTAATCGGCAGGATCATAGAGGAAGCCTTACCGGAAGGCGGAGCCAACAGGGACTTCCGGGTAAAGTTCCCGGAGGACGTCCTCATGGATAATCTGTACGGACAGCTCTGGTTCGGAGCAGAGTGTCTGGTGTCCGGGTCCACATCGCTCCGGTGTCCGGACCACCTCAACAACTCGATTCGGTCCACCGCTTCCGACATGTTGGACGCCCTGCAACTCGTCCGAACCAAGATCGAACAGCAGGCACTCCGGAATCCCTCGAAATACCCCGAGAAACTCAAGAACCACCTGAGAAGGTTCGACGAGTTGTTTGCCGATTTCGAATACAGTTATATAAGTTCGTTGATCCCGATAAAGAGTTTGGTGGACTTGGACGTTCAGAAGGACGTGACCGTGCTGTTCTGTGAGACGGTTTCCCGCGCCCTGGAGAAGGGCTACCTGGTGCAGGAGGCCCTGGACGACTGCGACCCGGGACTCATGTTCACGATCCCGCGTCTCGCCATCGTCTGCGGCCTCGCTGTGTTCCCCGACGGCCCATTGAGTCTCGGCAAGGACTCCCGTTGTCCCGGGATGTTCACCCAGTTCGTATCCTTGCTCTTCCGAATCCGCGAGCTACTCAGACGTCTGTCGGCCTATGAACTCGAGGTGCTCGAGCGGTCGCTATGCAACCCAGCGGAGGCGTCGCAGTTGTTCGATCGACTCCCGGACGACCCGCGGTTCCAGTTGGCTCCGTCGCTCGACTTCAACCTGCACGTCGACCTCCAGAAGGCGATGTTTGCGGCCCCTATCAGTCGATCCATCCCTCCCTACTCCATAGGTCCCTCCATCCCGCCCTACTCGGCCCGAGGCTACTCCTTCGAGGACTCCTCTCTGGCCTGCCTCCCCGGTTCCAGCGCCTCTTCCACCATCGAGCGCGCCTCCCTCAGCACCAACGTCCTCCTCAACCTCACCGTCACTGTCGCCGAGGTTCACAGACCCCCGTCCTCCTCAACAGGTGAACCCTTGAGGATCTCCGTATCTAGTCAGCCTTCTCCCGCCGGCTCCCTTCACTCATACTTCCCTCCCAACTCCCAACCCTCACCCCCCAGCTCCCAACACTCCCCTCCCAGCTCCCAACACTCCCCTCACAGCTCCCAACACTCCCCTCCCAGCTCCCAACACTCCCCTCACAGCTCCCAACACTCCCCTCCCAGCTCCCAACACTCCCCTCCCAGCTCCCAACACTCCCCTCACAGCTCCCAACACTCCCCTCCCAGCTCCCAACACTCCCCTCCCAGCTCCCAACATTCCCCTCACAGCTCCCAACACTCCCCTCACAGCTCCCAACATTCACTGTCCAGCTCCCAACACTCAACTCACAGCTACCAACACTCACCTCACAGCTCCCAACATTTACTCCCCAGCTCCCAACACCCACCTCTCAACTCCCAATACTCCACAACTGCCCCGCACCAACCACCACCCCCAGCCCCCATCGAACACCCTCACCCTCTCCCCACTTACCAACACTCGTCCGATCTCGACCCTCCCTCTCTCTGCCGGTCCCTCGTCCTCTCTGTTGTCGACTCGGTAACTCGTCCCGAACCGCCCAGACGACCCCCCAGTTACCATGAGAACGAGACAGAGCGGCTGGAAGACCCCCCGGACTACACAACAGCGGTGAACGGCGGGGCAACGGTGTGGAACGGTCTGGGCAACCCAGCAACCATCGACGACGTTCCCTCAGACCCGAGCGGATCCCGTAGTCTATCTATATCTACAGTACAATCTCTGGACTCGGACCCTTCCACCGATCCGCTCCTACATCCCTCACACCGTCCCGACCAACCCGCCACCGTTAAGGATGTTCTCCACCGACTGTTTGTCTGTATATCCGGAGTGGCCGACCAGCTCCAATCCAACTACCCCTCGGACCTCCGTGTCATCCTCAAGGAAGTATTTGCGGCGTCGGCTTCCCGCCAGCTACGCGACCTCACCCAGACACCCGATCTGTCTCTGTACTCCTCCGACGTGCGCAAACACTGCGGCATATCCACCGGGTTGACTCTATCCCGCTCCAGTCTCACTGGTACTACCAAGCGTTCTCCCCCCTCCCTCCCTTTCCTTTCCTCCTCCTGTTGTTCCCCCGTTTCCGGCCTTCTCTCACGTTCCCGTCCCCGGATCTGCTCTAACTGCGGTACCATATTCTACGTAGATGTCCCTATTTATTCTGCCTTGTTGGTGCTGTGTTGTTTCGCTAAGCAGGGCTCAGCTATAAGTGTCTGCAACCAGTGTTGCTCACTGTTGCAACTCAGAGATGACAGTTATGTTTAGTTTAGTAGTTATTATTATTATTTTAGTCTGTTGGAATTTAGTGTTTGTTTAGTTGCTATTGTTTTAGTTTCTTGTCTCGTGCCTTTTTCGTACTATAACTGCCACTTTTGGGCATTAATTAGGTACATTGAACTGCTATTACGGGCATTTTAATGCGATCTCAATCGCCTTTACTACATACTTACTGCCAGTGAGATTTATTATACTAACTAACGAGCAGCTGTTGCATTATTTAACCGCAATATTATTTATCGTTTTGTAAACTGTTGCTATAACTCTGGTATTTCATGTGTTTCTTTTCCATATTAAATGATTCACTAAAAAATAAATGAACAACCTGCAACTTTATCCGCAATCAGCTAGCTTTCAGAAGCAATTGTTCACTACCAACCAATACCCTCACAACTAGTACCCTCTTACTCAGTTACATATAACTGGGCAGAGGAGAAAGGCCGATTGCTATTTTGGAATTTTAAGATTACTTTGTATTTTCTGACAGTCGGTCTTATTGTCTGTTGTGTTAACTCAATGGATTTCACTACCGGAGCTTGAAGGATATGCCCGCACTCGTTATGTTGGGTTTTTAATGACATTCCACAAATATTTGTTTTACGAGATTATTTATAAATCACGGAAATGATTACAATAAACGTTTAACACGTTTACCTTTTTTTTATTCGTTGATAACTCAAGATATTGCCTTTTCTATTCGCAAATCCTGAAAATTTGGACATTATCAAATTAATAATTGTATATTTCATTGTAAGCGTGTGGAACCGGAACGCTAAATAAATACAATCTCGATATTTTTTTCCAAGCCAGGGTAAATTGTAAATTATTGTCCGTCGGGTAAAATTTCCTCTGCAATTAACCAATCTGTAATGTAATCTGAGTCAATCAAAATGATCAATTCACCTTTTGCATGTTGGATGTCTGCAGTGTAACGTTAATGTTACCATTATTGGCCTTGTTTATCTTGAATCTTTATTTGGCATTACCTTTTGTGGAAAAGTGAATGTCACTTACAAAATTAAGCGTTAAGGGGGATGGGTACACCATTTTGGTCCAAAATTTTACGAAATTATTTTTATGATCGATTATACTGCATGTTTAAATGGTGTTTCCAAATCTGAAAACCGCTATTTAATAGCTCTTTGGACACAGCGAATCCTATCATCCAGATAGGATTCTCTGGATTCTCGCTTCAATGTCTGGTACTTGGACGATGGTAACATCGTTGACAACTATCGTACCGTTCTACATGACCTAGAGAAGCTGATCAAGGAGGAAAATGGATATGGGCTAACCATAAACCCAAGAGAGAGTGAGATATTCTTTCTGGGTCCCGAGTCAGAGGAGTCTCGCTCCCACATCAGATCCGTATTTGACGCCATTTGCCATCATGGCATTAAGTCAGTACCCACCATTGGACCAGTTAACAATGCTGGGTTCTCCCATTACGGAAACTGCCATTTCCTCTTGCCTGACGAAGAAGGTGGGGGACCTCTCCACCCTCGTTAGCTGTCTTTGCTTGAGGCCCACCATCCTCCTTTTCCGTTTCTTCCTCCGGAGGAACTCGTTTACCATTCCACGGTTAACGTACTTCCTCAGGACGGCACCCTGCTTCCGGTTCCCAGCGCTTCTCAGGGACTACGACCATATCCTCCCAGGGACCCTCCAAGAGGTCGCTAATACCAGTACTGGTGACCAAGCCTGGTCCCAGGCCTGCCCCCCAGCACGACTAGTTGGACTTGGATGGAACTCGGCCGTGCAGCTCGCACCCTCTTCCTTTTTGGCTTCTCTGGCTCCCTGCTCCGAGCTCTCCAACCATTTACACCAGTCAGAGGGGTCTCTAAGACCAGACCTGGAGTTGGCCCATGTCATGAGCAACGCCTCCCTTCCTCAAGATTTATCACCCCCATCCACTGTGTCGAGTCAAAGAGCCTGGATGCTCCCAGTCCTCGGAGAGAATCTCGCCACTCTGCGACTCGTAGTTTTTCCCCTAAACCTCGCCCGTTTGAATTCCCTCGCTGACTCCGTCGCTGGCTGCTGGATCGATGCTCTTCCTAGCTCCTTATTAGGACTTAAGCTCTCCTATTCCCTGTTCCGCTTCTCCGTCGCCACTAGCCTCGGATGCAAAGTTGTGGAACCACTGCGACAACACAACTGCGACCGATGTGGAAGCGCCATGGCGGCAATTGGCCTCCTTGGACTTTCCTGCAGGAGGAGCGCTGGCCGACACGCCCGTCATACGATGTTGAATGACATTGTGAGACGGGCATTGGTCAGCTGTGGGATTCCCTCCATCCTGGAGCCCCCAGGCCTCCGCAGGAATGACGTGAAGAGG
>JAUCBJ010001345.1:0-51354 GCA_032718475.1 Nemertoderma westbladi
TTCTAATGAGTTATCTACAAACGACCTGTTGGTTTTACTTTCGTCTGAATTAGCAGCATCACAACAATTTAAAAGATTACAATATTCCTGCTTAAACATATTACCAATCAACTTCTCACCAACTGCACCACTAACTACATTTGGTAACGGCACCGCACTACTATTTTCTTTTTTAACCGAATTCCAAAAAGTGGAATAATCTTTCTTAATTTCGGCCTCTGCAATTTTATTGCACCGAATTACTTTTTAATTTCTTTTACATTGACGCAAACAGCGTTTAAAATCGGCCTTTGAAACTAAATAGCGCCTGTGCAGCTCCCCCTGTCGGGGTGATCCTGCACCACGCCACATTTTAAAAATACTTCGACATAAATCATATTTTTCTTTTACAATATCGTTCCATCCTGGAACATTGTGCTTATTAAAACTGTCGCCAGTGAGTTTAAACGGAATAGTTTTAGCGGCACAATCCAACACAACTTCGGAAATTGAGTCCCAAAAGTTAGACATAGCTTGATGGTGGTCCTTACAGTTAGCATTTGCACATTTAACACCACTAGGAATAACAATATTACGTAATGAGGCCTCTACACGATTACTGTAGTTCACCAGATTCTCTGGGGTAGCTGACCCCCATTGAGGAGAACGCACAGTACTTCGTGACTTGGGTGCCTCCTCACAATGAATATAATCCGCTACAATTACGTCTAATGAAAATGTAAATGGCATATGATCAACAATACTGAGATCATAGAGTATATCAATGTCTTGCACCGATAGTTCTATGCTACTTGAACAAATAACATGGTCCAGCCATGAGGTTGAACCATGAGCTGGACTAACGAATGTGAAACTATTTGGTGGTAGTCTCATAACATCCGCTATAAAGAGATTTAATTCTTGACACCATTCAGATAAATCCGTATAAAAGGCGATGCGTTAAAATCCCCACAGATGCAGTACTTGCTAGTTGGTGCTGTATCTATTATCGACTGTATTTTACCAAGATATTCACTATATAAATCACGATTATCTATATGTTGATACGGCAAATAAACATTCAGCATCAAAACTTTGGAGCCATCATTTAGATTAATGTAAAAACAGATCAATCTATTGTCCTCACGTGGTAAAAATTCAATGCTATTAAGACATTGTTGTCTCAACTATGGATGCTATGGTACTATGGATGAGTACATCCATAGGACGATAAAGAATTACGTCGAGAAAGGAAGGGCCGTGGAGTTGCCGTTCGACGAACCGAACATGGACAGGACCTACTACATGGCCGGGAAGAAAGGACGCGAGATTTTTATTAGCTTTAGCTGTTCCAGGTTTTTTACCCAGAATTCCCATTTCTTTTGAATAGCGGGGGGAAGTTCTTGTTCCCATCCGAGTCCATGGATCCACATTTCTTTGATTAAGTTCATTCTGGCGAGTGTTACAGAAAAAATGAAGTTTAGCAGGTCAAAAATCGAACTCTTTATGGAGATTGACCGGTGTGTATTTGAATAGAAATGCATATTCAGTTATGTCCCATTAGACTCCTAATTCTCGAAGTCTGGTTTCATTGGAATACATTTTCTCGTGATTGAGGTTTATTTCTTTTGGTAACCTCTCCATCAGTTCCATGTTTGGGATCAGAACTTTACTAACTGGAAACCCCCTCATCCACGGCATTCTGCCATCCCAGTGGCTAGATTGTATGCATCGTCAGCCATCTTTGCCCCAGTGCACCCATCATCAATGTAAAAAGACTGCCAGATGTTGTTTATTACCTCTGGAGGATATTCATTTTCCAACATATCCGCAGTTCATTTTAACATGTCGCAACAGACCACTGGCGAGTCTTTAGCTCCGAAAACACGCACTACCATTCGCATTATGTCTAGGTCTTTCAGTTGTAGACAATTGATTTCAAGCATACTAAGTTCTTTGGGAGTCCATTGTAACGTTCTAATTAACTCTTGTGTAATAATTATTATTGTTGAAAGTGCACTTTATTAGCCTGTATCATAGGATATAATACATAGGAGTAATATAGCTGTTAATGCCATATGTTTGTCCTGAGTTAAGCTTGTATAGTGCCAGAGTATTATAAGATATGGTGATGGTGATGGAAAAGATTATTATTAAATCATTTAGACCAAGTTAATTATATTATATTGAAGGAAACAATATTCATTACTTTCAAGTTGTTAGATATTACAATTGGTGACCCAGACGAGATTAATGTAGAGTAAAGTAAGTGTAAGTTGTGAAGTATAAAAAGATAGTGTGTGGACAATGGGAGACTTCACTCAATACAGGAAAGCTGAATTATCTGCGGCGCTTCAACTACTGAATGAACATGATCCGAATTTTAATGCACCTGATCTCAAAACAGAAATAATCGAAGTGTTGAAACGTGAGAATCGTTCTGCAGTGCGTCTTGCATTAACTACGAAAAGAAAGAAAGAAACGCATAGAACATCAACAGACGGAGCTAAGCGCATCAAACTACCAGAATTCTACCAGAAAGACCCGCGTATATGGTTCAGTCAGGTAGAGCAACTTGTGGAAGGTGAGTCACCTCGTATTAAAAAACTTAGCTTGCTGGCAGTTTTATCAACAGACATAATTTTAGAAAGTGGGGTAAACCTCGATAACACATATGACGAAATTAAATGTGATGTAATTCGTCACCTGGCTGATAGTGACGAAAAATGACTTCACAAACTGTTAGGTGAGCAAAGCCTAGGTGATCGGAAACCAACTGCGGCACTACGCCATCTGCAGAGACTGGCACCTGGTAACGATAATGTAATTAGGTTACACTTCCTTGATATGCTTCCTGAATAAATACGCATAGTTTTAACGTCATTGTCTGAACTTCCAATAGACAAATTAGCTGAAACAGCAGACAAAATGATTGAACAAACAAAAGGTTGTTCACAAGCTAGTTACCCTATATCGCAGAACTCCGAAATAAATATTCTACGAGATATGCAAGCTAATATGGCTGATCAAATTACAAAGCTGAGAGCTGAAATTCTCGCATTAAATATGTCACAGTCACAGTCCCCTCAATATTATAGATCACGATCTCCTGAGCGGTCTTCGAGGTCAAGACAACGGTCTCGATCCAGATCATATAACCCTATGGGACCCCTTTGCTTCTACCGCTTCACATTCGGAGACCAAGCCAATAAATGTCAGGCACCATGTAAATGGGGATCAAACCTCCAAAGGCAATGTTCGGGAAACGATTCCACCTCGGCTTAGACACGGATGTGGTCGGGGTAAACGTTATACATATTGCCGTACCTGAAATAGGTTCATTGCTTGTAGATACTGGTAGTGACTGTTGTGTCCTACCCAGATGTAAGTCTACAGTAGGATAAAATTCAAACATAAAACTCTCAGCAGCAAACTGCTCTCATATAGTAACTTATGGTATAACGGAAATTGAAATTAAACTTTCTTGTTTAAATACAAGTTTTAAATGGCAGTTTGTTATTGCAGACGTTGCTCAGCCAATCTTAGGCATGGATTTTCTCAGATCCAATGGTATAGCTGTTGATTGTGCAAATAATACACTGGTGTTTAGCAAACATATAAATGATAATAAATTATACAAAATGCCTATTCAAGACGCAAATATCAAAATAAACTTAATCCATTCTGAGATGTTATCTGAACATGACAATAGTCAGTTACAAATGTTACTATCTGAATATAGTAAATTGTTTGAACCTGTGGATGACTCAGTACCTGTCAATCATCCCATCAAACATCTGGACATCCGTGCTATTCAAGACCACGTCCTCTACATGGATCTATACTTGAAAAAGTAAAGAAAGATTATGCAGAGTTAGAAGCGCGTGGTATAATACAACGCGGTGAATCTCCATGGGCAACACCCCTGCTTGCCACCAACAAACCAGACAACTCACTTCGTTTGTGCGGAGACTATCGCATGCTTAATAAACAAACTATACCTGATCGCTATCCCATGCTCAAAGCGACAGATGTAATAAATAAATTCTCAGGGTGCACTGTATTTTCAAAAATAGACCTCACCCAAGCATTTCATCAAATACCAGTTGCTGAACAGGATGTGTCAAAAACTGCGATTACAACCCCATTTGGGTTATTCTTATATAAACGCATGCCTTATGGTCTCCGAAATGGTATGCAAACTTTTCAACGCTTAGTAGATTGCACCATCGACATGGATTGTGCAGCGGCTTATGCTGATGATATTCTGGTTGGTAGTTCAGATATTAGAAGTCATTTTGAACATCTTCGCCTTGTTTTTGAGCGTTTATCTCGAGCTGGATTAAAAGTGCGAATGAATAAATGTAAATTCTTCTGCATTGTAATTGAATTTCTTGGTGTACTAATTTCAAAAGTAGGATGTCGACCAGTACCTAGTAAAATCGAAGCTATTTGTAACTTCGAGCGACCCACAACATTAAAAGGGTTAAAAAGATTTATAGGAATTTCAGAATTTTACCATCGGTTTGTACCACACTTTTCTGACATCGCAGCACCATTAACCGATCTAACACAACAAAATAACTCGGAAAAAATCTGAATTGAAATGGAATGACAATGCAGAGAAGAAGGCCTTTGGGAATCTAAAAAAAAAACCCTTTGCGATGCTGTTACACTAGGGTTTCCATCAGAAACATCTGCAATCGAGTTAACGACAGATGCTTCTCAACAAGCTGTTGGAGCTGTACTTAATCAGATCGTGAATGACATTCGTGTTCCATTGGCATTTTTTTCACGCAAGTTGAGTCCCTTAGAAAGGAAGAAGTCCACATTTGATAGGGAGCTCTTGGCTATATATCTTGCATTGAAACACTTCCCATGGTTGATTGGAACTGAGTTCACTATCCGAACTGATCACAAACCATTAACACATGCAATGGAAATGAAAAATCCAACACCACAACAAACACGTTGGTTGTCATTTATTCTAGAACATAATTGTGAAATCAAATATATAAGGGGCGTTGAAAATATAGTAGCCAATGCCCTGTCTCATACAGACTCATCAGATAATGATGTTATAAGTGGTAGTTGTCCAGACATAGAAATTGCCAATAACAGTTGTTGCGTAGTAGTTGATGCAAATGAATCGCTAGCCAGAGAACAATCTGAGGACAAGGATTTGCAAACTTTCTTTGCGAAGACTTCACTCCCACTCAAGAAACTGTCGATTGGAAATCAAACACTTTATTGTGATGATTCAACGGATATCCTTCGACCATATTTACCATCAGATAGCCGTCACAAAGTCTTTGAACACATCCATAATTTATCCCATCCAGGACCTAAAGCAACCCTAAAGATAATAGCAAAAAGATACATTTGGCCAGGAATCAACAAAGAGGTCAAAACATGGTCAAAAGAGTGTAAGGATTGCCAATCCTCAAAAATAACGAGGCATACAAAGACTCCTATTAAAACGATTCCAACAACAACCAGATTTCATACCTTACATATTGATATTGTCGGACCTTTGCCACAATCGAATGGTTACAAATATTTGATAACTATAATAGACAGATTTACTCATTGGTTCGAAGTTGTGCCTGCAAGTGGTATCACGACTCAAACAGTAGCAAATGCATTAGTTCGAAACTGGATTTCACGATTTGGTGTCCGTAGAATTTTAATCAGTGATCAGGGTGGCCAATTCGAATCACAAATTTGGGGCTATTTAATGGAGAGGCTTGGAATCGAAAAAAGAAGAACAATATCGTATCATCCCGCATGCAATGGAGCAATATAAAGATTCCATCTACAATTAAAGAACTCAATCCGGGCTTCTTGTAAGTCTTCAAGTTGGTATTATTCGTTACCTCTGATCCTATTGGGTATCAGAAATACCATCGGCGAATGTGGTCATTCTCCCTCACAGTTAACGTATGGCTGTGAAACCAATCTACCTTGTGATTATTTTATAGATATTTCTCCAGAGTATGACCTACCAAACAACTCATTTGTGGAAAAGCTATTTGGAAAAATGAGGAAAATATATCCGCCTGAAAGAAATCATAAACTTGATAACTACATTCCTAAGGAATTAGCTACGGCTACACATATTTGGTTGCGGCAAGAGGTTCGCAAATCATCACTTCAGAGACCATATCGTGGACCATATAAAGTTCTAACTCGTAATGATAAAACTCTGGAGATTGAGTTCAATGGCTATCCATGTCGAGTTTACCTTGATCGAGTAAAACCTGCATTCTTATCATCAGCCTCATTTTCACAAGTAAAGAGGAAGAAACGAGTTACATTCTTAATAATTCCTCGTATACATTACTATACATAATATAAAACATAACTCATTTACGTCAATAAATCATAGGTCTCCGCCTAAGATTAGGGGGAGTAATGTAACGTTCTAATTAACTCTTGTGTAATAATTATTATTGTTGAAAGTGCACTTTATTAGCCTGTATCATAGGATATAATACATAGGAGTAATATAGCATTAATGCCATATGTTTGTCCTGAGTTAACCTTGTATAGTGCCAGAGTATTATAAGATATGGTGATGGTGATGGAAAAGAATATTATTAAATCATTTAGACCAAGTTAATTATATTATATTGAAGGAAACAATATTCATTACTTTCAAGTTGTTAGATATTACATCCATAGTTTTCTCAGGCTATCAGAATCATGTGGCAGCGTCAGCACTTGATGAAACATCGCTATCACAGGTGAATGCGATCTTGTTTTCTCTGAACCTGAGTAACACACCAACCAGTCTACTATATATGTTTGGTCCAGTGTATAACTGACTATTTAGCGATTCTCCTTGGAATGTTGCAGCTGCGTCATTCACCACTCTCATTTTTCCACCCTTTCTTTTTTCAATGAATGTTTCAATGAAAGGTTTGGAATGTAGTAGGTTCGAGATGAACCCTCGCGCTCCCTGGGTGCACCAACTCCACGAGACCATCAGTTAAGTAAGCGGCTATTAAGTCATTGTAGCATGTTTTTTGCTCAGCCACTCAGCGGTGGGGCGAGAAAGTCTAAATCGGTATTTTACTGTCTTTTACAGTTTAAAAGATTTATGGTCTTTTTCACAAAGACCAGTAGAGGTCTTTTCCCAACGACTAGACCAGTCTTAATAGTATTACAGCATTATTTTCTAGGTGCAATATTTATCGAGTATATTTGTGAATGTTACTAAAAGGTATGTTTGTAAATTTACAGCGACCACAGAACCATTTACCTGGTTTCTATAACTTTTTACATACCTGAAAGTAAATCAACGTACAGTAGATCAATATTTTAAATTATTCCGATTACCGTGGGTAACAGTGACAGATTGTTATATCCCTTGCTTTTTACCAAGACAGATATAGAGTTACTGTAACCCCTATAGACCCATAAAGTCCTTAGACCGACCCCAGTACCCAGACCTTGTCCTAGCCCTATGGATTTTTAGCACCCCCAGAGTAATAGGTGTCGCAGAACTACAATAACAAGTATTAGGTAAATGGCAGAATTACAATACACACTCAACCTTTTATTGGTAATTTTATTTAGAGAAATGTCAAGAACTAGTGTCGATCAGAGTTGAAGATATTGTGGCAACCGGATCAAACAGCCTCAATGGTTTCCAACATCATGACACAACAACACCTGGTGGTCCGTGGACTATCATCCAAAGGAGGATCGATGGTTCAGTTGATTTCGAACAAAACTGGATTGAGTATACAGCCGGGTTTGGTGATGTCCATACGGAATTTTTCCTCGGGTTAGAAAACATCCACAGACTCACGTTTGGAGGAGTCCGTCTTAGGATAGATATGTGTCGCTCCGATGGAGTGTACCGATACGCGGAGTATGATTCATTCTCTGTTGGTCCAGCTCCTTTATATACGTTAAGCATCTCTGGATACTCTGGCGATGCTGGTGACAACATATTGGTTGGAGCCCAAGGCACAAATTTTAACCTCAATGGAAAATCGTTTTCAACATTGGATAATGATAATGATGGGTGGTCTGGGGGCTCCTGTGTACAAGGGTCAAGATCGGCATGGTGGCTTGGTTATTGCGGCTATTCTTCCCTCAATACATATGGAAGTACAGGAGAGGTATATTGGGGTTCATTCGCATTGGATGTGCCTCTTGCTACTGTGGAAATGAAAATACGGGAAACTGGTTTCTGTAAGTAAATTGTTGCTTTACTTTTGTTACTTTTACTCTGAGATATACTGAGATATATATATATACTAAAATATACTCGTAGTTAAAATAGTTATCAGCGCATTCATTTAATAGAATCACACATGGAGCTCGAAGACAAATTTATACGGTTATGCAAGCAAAAAAGGGATATAGTCTACTACTAGGATCGTCATGCTGCATTGCAGCTGTATTATTAAGAATGCTGCGTCAGCTTGTCGACAAAATTGCACCACCACAACTCACTATCACCCATGACATTTGCTAGATCATCCGCATCTTCAAAGCCAGTGTCCTTTAAGATGCATCTCAAGAAAGTCATGAGCTGTCCACCATGCTTAATCACTCCATGAGGCTGCCAATGCTCATGATTATGCACTGGCTGGTCCTCACGGCGAAAGCAATGTCCTGAAAAGCAGAGGCGACTTTGTTCTAGTGTCAAGCTTGGGGGAACCAATGAGACACCTGATGGAATTAGATGATAAGGAGGAGACTCACCAATTCATATGGCTCGCCCCTTGAGGTTGGGCCTAGAGAAACTGTATTATACTAGCTTAGGGCATAGGGAGATACTGGTGTTGGGGTATTTGAGTGCAGTAGTGCTTCGGCAGTACAGTAGTATATGTACTCTTATATATCTTATGAACTGAGTTCAAATATAATACTGATATGCAAGATCTTAAACCAGACAATCATTTCATGGCGCTGCGAGTAGGATAACAGTTCGGTCGTTCCGGGATAACATACTGGTACCGATACCTACAAACCCACCAGAAACGATAACCGACCAAACAGTAAATCCAATACTGCAATAGGGAAGGAACAACTGTGAGGAATTCAATTATGGACCTCGAGGGGATGAAACACCTAAAGCGGAAACTCGGTGGTTTCAAGAGAAGTTTCACTCGGGCCGTAAATTTGTGTATATCAAGTATTCACGATATAAACCGCATCGATCCGGTTAATCGCCACCCTCTGTTGGTTAACGACCTGGAAAAACAGCTCTTAAAACTAGAAGTTGCATATGACCATCTTGGTGAATCATTAATGGCGATGGATGAAACTCAGTTAGATCTCACTGACGAGTATACCCATTATGACCAATGCACTACCGAATTATTACAAATATAGTCTGATGTCAAGATGGCGATTGCACAAAACCAGGAAGACTGTAGATCTATGAATGAAGGAAGTAGGACGACTGCTTCCGGTACCGGAGGATTCCCAGCAGCACCAAGTAAAACGGACAATGCACCTCGAGCACCCGTAAACCGACCTCCCAATCTCGAAGAAGATGTCGATATAACGATGTTCCAGAGATGGAGAAAGACCTGGAATAACTACGCGTAAGTTGTTCAACTATCCCGACAGCCGAGAGACGAACAGGTATCTGCATTCTTCGGATACTGTTCGCTGGCATTCTTATCGAAACTCGAATATGTCGTACGGATTCCCCAAACCACATCCCTATCCCTTGATGAAGTCCTAAACAACTTGGAAATATATCTGCTTGAAAAACAGAATATAGCCCTTGACAGATTAGAACTTACGTTGTGCCGACAACACGAGATGGAAAAGTTCGATGACTTTTATACTCGTTTGAGCGAATTGGCCAACACTGCAGCGTTACAAGAGATAGGAGACGACGAATGGATGTCGACATTGATCACCGTTGGAATTCAAAACGACGAAATCAGACAGGATCTCCTGGCGAAATCACCGCCTTTAAACCATGAGGCGACTATTAAATTTTGTCGGACCGAAGAAGCGGCGCGAATAAACAAGGACAAAGTTAAGAAAGTCCTGGCCCACGGTCCTTACAAGAACACTAGTTTGGCGGGAGCGACTTCAAAGTCAGGATCCTCTTTGAATCAATATCGGAAAAATAAATATTTTTCTGGAAGATCTACGAGCGCCGGGAGAAACCGGTCTCCATCTCCGGAACGGAATTCCGGAAATCAGGATAAGAAACCTTGTACCAAATGTGGATATAGTCACACTAACCTTAAAAGGTGTCCAGCGAAAGGGGAAAAGTGTAGTGTGTGCCATAAACTTAACCATTTCGCTAACGTATGTCGTAATAAATCCCTAGGAGCTGTAGAACAAGCAGCTGTTCGAGTAGCGACGGTCGATTTCGAGGACCCGCCACTCATTTCCGTAGGGATATGCCATCCCGAAACGGATAAATTATTTGGTTATAGTCAGGCAGTACCTGATACCAGGTCCCAACGCACAGTTGCAAACATGACATTCTTGAGGTCATTAAATTTAAATGAAACAGACCTCCAGGAACCGTCTATAGAACGGTTAGTCAGTATAAATGGCAAAGTTATTAAACAATTGGGCCAGATAAAGGTCTGTCTCAAAATTAGTGGTCAGTCTGTAATAGAAGGTGTGAAAATATGTGACGGCATTCCGCGTTTATATTTATCACTATCTGTTTGTAAGGCATTAGATATAGTTTCTAAACATTTTCCGAACCCACCGCCACTTTTTGCCAATGCAGCTGCCTTTTGCCAGTGTAACTTACCTATACATGTTACCAATACCTCTGCCCCCAATGATCAAGTTGGATCGAATATTAACCAAAAGAAGGAAATAATTCGATCACTTGACGACATTAAATTAAACGTAAGTGAAACTTTTAAACATGACGCAAGAGAAAAATGGATTAACCAATTGCCTATTTCTCCTAACAAATGCGAAATTGAGAGAGTTCATAATAAACTCTCGGACATATATTCAGACGTATTTTTCAATAGTACTGAACTGAAACAAATGTCCGGTACAGATGTAGGTAAGCCTATGACAATATACCTTAAAAAGGACGCAATACCGTACGCAGTGCACGGAGCACGCCCTATTCCATTTGCACAGCGAGACCAAGTAAAAGCTGAAATAGATAATTTAATTAAATGGAACATTATCAAACCAGCAGGCGATAAACCTACCGAGTGGTGCCATCCTATGGTTATAGCCAATAAACCTGATGGCAGGATTAGAATTTGTGTAGACCTATCCAACTTAAATAGACAAGTAGAGCGAGTAGTATACCCTACCAAAACACCAAACGATTGTGTTTCGAGTATCCCACCTGTTTGCAATTGGTTTACTAAACTTGATGCAAAATCAGGATATTGGCAAATGCCATTAGCTATAGAGTCACAAAAACTGACATGTTTTATTACTCCTTTGGGAAGATACATGTACGTTAGGGCTCCCATGGGTTTTATCTCAACCGGAGATATTTATAGTCTCAGGGGTGACACCGCTCTGGAAGGTTTAGACAATATCCAGAAAATCGTAGATGACATTATAATTTATAATGTCAACTTTCAGGACCACGTCCGAAATGTTTGTAACGTTTTAGAACGTTGCATGAAATATAATATCACTATAAACCAAAAAAAATTCAAATTCGCCCAAAGTGAAATGAATTTTGCCGGTTATATAGTGTCGTAAGAGGGAATAAAAGCAGACCCAGTGCAGGTAAAAGGGATTAGTCAATTCCCTACACCTACCAATAGAACCGAACTTCGATCCTTTATGGGTTTAGTACAACAGTTGGGCCACTTTTCGGCCGAAACAAGTTTAATAGCTAGTCCTTTGAGAGATATACTGAAAACAAAAAATCAATTTTTGTGGACACCAAACCACCAGAAAGCATTTGACAATATGAAAATTGCTTTATCATCTACGCCAATTTTATCCAATTTTGACCCCAAGGCCGAAATTGTTTTAGAAGTAGATGCGGCACGTAAAGATGGCCTAGGATATATGCCTTGTGCGCCAGACAGTGTGTGTACTGGCCAGGTATAACGAACGACCTCACAATGGCTGTACAATCATGTGATAAGTGTCAACTTCGGTTGCCAAGCAACCCTAACGAACTGCTAATAAGCGATGCCAACACGCATATTCGAATCTGTTTCAACAGACCTATTCTCACTTGGAACACACACTTACTTAGTCTATGTAGACCGCTACTCAGGATTTCCATTCATATCTCATTGGAATTATACTCCAACCTCCCAACAGGTTTTGAAAGAAATCAAAGGTTATTTCGTCCAAACGGGAGTACCAGTTCGACTCCGCTCAGATGGAGGACCCCAATACAGTTCCAAGATATTTTCAGATTTCCTTAAAACTTGGGGAGTAGAATGGATACCATCATCTCCAACATACGCCCAATCCAACGGACACGCTGAGGTCAATGTCCGCATATTAAAAAATTTGGTTGCAAAAACAGATGGCGGAAACTTACATACGGATTCATTCCTTCATGGCCTTTTAGAATTAAGAAATACCCCACACATCGACGGACGTTCTCCCGCTATCATACTGTTCAAATCAAATTCAAATTCGTATATTTCTTTCACTTATAACTATAACATACACGAATTGCACAGATTAACATAGTAAATATTGGCAGCAGAGGCGCAGGCAATAGCAGAGCTAGTGGAGCCAGGGCCAATGCGTAAGTCATAAGTGGGAGGAGGGGGGGGGGGGGGTAGGAGGAGTGGGGGAGGAGGGGGGAGGGGGTGGGGGGGGGGGGGTGCGTTTTGTTGCTCAGATTAGGGTAAATTTAATGAAGTGCTCATGGAGTACAGTATGCTGCAATTTAAGTAGTACCGAGGTGGATCATTTCAAACACAGGACGTTATGTCTTGAAAAATAAATGGGGTTATCGCATGGCGTATGTTGGAATAGAGTTATGTTATCAGAGATTTAAATATAATTTAGAATATGTCGTTTATATGCCTTTGAGAATGAGTTTTTAGAATTTTTGATCTTGATTTCAGAGGGAACCGAGTTCCAGATGGTTGGGCCCTGATAACGGATAGAGCATTGGGAGGAATCTAATCTAACTAAAGGGACGATGAAGCCAAAAGAGGCAGCTAAGCGGGTAGAATATCCATGAGAGATTTTTTTAAATAATTTACCGATGGGGGAGGTTGGAAGAATAGTGTTATTATTTGCGTCGTACATAAGTAAGGCGGTTTGATGTTTGTATAGAAGGTCAATGGGTAAAATAGATAACGATTTGTAAATAGGGTTGGATGATGAACGGCTGTGAGAAAATGTAATACAACGAATTATTTTATTAATTTTGGTACGTAGGGGTTTAAGCGTAGAAGAATGGGATTTTCCCCAAATTAAGATACCATATAATAGATAGGGGTGGATAAGGGAAAAATATAGTTGGCGTAAGATATTTAATGGAAAAATGTATCTGAGTTTATAGAATAAACCACCGGTTTTGGAGATTTTTTTAATTATTGAATTAATATGTGACTTCCAGCAAAGTTTATTATCAACCGAAATACCTAAAAATTTTGTTGAGATTTTAAAATCGATAAGAGTATTATTTATTTGAATTTTAAGATCTGTGGGGTTAAAACGTTTGTTAGAAAGGATAGTATATTCAGTTTTGGTTAGATTTAAGGAGAGTTTGTTATCAGACAGCCAATCAGAGAGGGTGTTGAGTTCAGAGTTAACAAAGTCGCTTAGTAGAGGTAAGTTCGAACCAGTGGCGTATAGAGTAGTGTCATCGGCAAAGAGCGTAGTGAAAAGTCGGGTAGCGTTTGGGAGGTCGTTAATGTAAAGGAGGAATAGGAGGGGGGACAAGGTGGCGCCTTGAGGGACGCCGGTGTTTAGAGGAAGGTAGGAGGATGTATTATTTCCAATAGAAACGCATTGGGTGCGAGCAGAGAGATAGCTGGAAAATAATTGTAGTGGTAGGCCGCGGATACCATAGCAGGAGAGTTTTTGGAGAAGTATATCGTGGTTAATTGTGTCGAACGCTTTTTTTAGATCAATATATATTACACAGGAATAATTTTTATTGTCGAGGTACTGGTGTAAATTTTCAATGACGGATAGTAGGGCATGAGAGGTGGTAGTCTTGGGGCGGAAACCATATTGGCAGGATGAAAGGATCGATAATTTATGTATGTAGGAGAGAAGCTGCGAGTTAATTAATTGTTCAAAAATTTTACTAAGAATTGGCAAGAGAGAGATGGGACGGTAATTATTTCGATCGCAGTGTTCACCTGATTTAAAAACTGGGATAACTTTGGCTTTTTTTAAAGTGTCCGGGAAAAAACCGTGGGAAATAGATATATTAAAGAGATAACTTAGGATATGAGATAATTGCTTAGCAGCTAGAATAAGTAAGCGAGTTGGAAAAGGGTCATTGGAGGCAGTGTGTGGGTCTAGTTGTAGTAGTTTATATTCAACTTCAATAGGACAGGTTTCGATTAACGAGAAAGAATTGCGAGGTGGATTTATGTGGCGAGTTGGTCTGCGTGGTGAAGAGGGAATTGTACTAGCTAGTGATTGGCCAATAGTGGAAAAGTGTTGATTGAATAGATCTGCTATAGAAGTTGGGTCAGTAATTGTTTCAGTAGAAAGATCAGTTTTAACAGTGAGTTTAGTTGGGAGTTTGGAGGAGTTGTTTCTATTTAGCGCCGAATTTATTATAATCCACGTTTTTTTAATGTTACCGGCATTTTCTTGGAACTGTCTGGTGTAGTATTTTTTCTCAGCTGTGCGGAGAATAGAGGTTAATTTATTTCTGTAAACTGTAAAAGTCTTGTGATTGCTGGAAGTGGGATTTTTAATATAGGTACGGTAAAGTTTATTTTTTGTGAGAGTACAATTTATTAGGTTTTCTGTCATCCATGGCTTAAGTGGGATGGAGCGAAGAGGGACTACGGTGCGGGGAACGTGAGAAGAACATAAGTTATTAAGGTCATTGTAAAAGTTGTCGAATTTATCAGAAGCGTTTAAATTGTTAGTAAATGTACTGTTGCTCAGAGACTCGATGTCGGAAGTAAATGCAGTTTGATTGAAGTTGGAGTAGTCAAATTTAAATGTTTGTTTAGGGGCAACGAATATAGACGGGTATTTTTCAAGAATAACAAAAGTGGGTTGGTGGTCAGTGGTTCCAATTTTACATGAGATTGTTCCAGAAGTAGTGGAGTGGGATGTAATGTTAGTGAATATATGGTCGATTAGTGTTTCAGAGTGAATGGTGCGGTTGGATAATTCAGAATGAAAAATTCGAGTGGGTTTGTTAATCAGTTGTACGAATCCGTAAGAAGACATTAGGTCGACATAGGAAGAGGAATCAGTGTTCGGTTTAAGTAAGTTAATATTCATGTCCCCGGTTATAATAATGTCAAGGTTATTTTTTGTAAATTTAGAAAGTGTAGAGTCAAGTAGGGATAGAAAGTCAGTGTGAACAATGGTGTCAGGGCGATATATTGTACCAATTATAAGAGGTTTGGAATTACGGGGACGTTTAATTTTAACCCAAGTGCTCTCGAGCCCAGCCATCTGAATATCTGGGTAATCACTGATTTCAAGATCATTTGATACAAAAATAGCAGTACCACCTCGGTTTAATTTTTTTCCATACGAACGATTGGTTAAAATTGGGTCTTGGTATCCAGCAATTTTGATGAGTTCAAGCAGAGAGTGGTCGGCTGTAAGGAAAGTTTCAGAAAAAGTTAGTACATCAAATTTTAATTTCAGAGATAAAAGAAAATCTAATAATGCTGAATGATTTTTAGGTAATGAGCGGCAGTTTAGATGAAGAATTTTTATAGACGAGCCCTTTTTTAATGACGAAAATTCTTTATTAATCTGCTGCTCAGTGCAGGTTCCTTTGTCATGGTTTATATTATTTAAATTTGAATGAGGATCGAGGTGACTAAAAGTTTGGTTGAGAATGTC
The DNA here is from genome assembly GCA_032718475.1 of Nemertoderma westbladi. Lineage (NCBI taxonomy): Eukaryota > Metazoa > Xenacoelomorpha > Nemertodermatida > Nemertodermatidae > Nemertoderma > Nemertoderma westbladi. The sequence continues at coordinate 15,943 of JAUCBJ010001345.1, forward strand.
AGACTCCAGGTAGGTAGAACTGGCTGAACAAAAAATATCAAAATCGGATGACGGAACTGAAAAAAATGGAAATATTTCAAGAGAACAAAAATTACAAAATAAATTTGTGGGTCTGGACATAACTTCCTGCAGGGTGAGATACGTTCCACATTGGTAGTGATAGTAGTTGCAGCATATTGCACACCGGACAGATTGGTTTGAATAAACAAAAGGGGAGAAACAAAACGCACAAGAGGAATGGGATTCGGGCATAAAAAATAAAGACTGGTTAAATTTAAGTAAACAGAAAGCACCAAATTGTTAAGCTAGCTCCACTGATTGTACTGTACCATACGCTGCCCCTGCCGCCTGCATTTTCAAGGAATCATTGATTTAATAGATATGTAAACCTAACTATGGCCAACATAGCGTATCTAGCCAAGTTATATTATATATTGCCTACACCTTCACCATTGCATCACCGTAGTGTAATACTGTATATACAGGTATATACTGGACCCCCTTGAAGGGAGAACTATTTGATGCATGAACGTTTAATTAAAAATGACTAATTACTTGGGTTATGTTACTAGTAGGCCGACCCAATAATCCGTGGGATACAGAAATTTCAACGAGAAGAAACCTTTGGTTCTTAGGGAGAACTGTCAGTGGTGGAGTTTAGGCGCCGATGGGCAAATCCCACAGTGGCTGCAAGATTCGCTATGTCGATGGATTGTCGAATAGGAATTACTTCACTTTCGTTGCCGATCTTGGCGACTACAACTCCATTGCGGGTATATGCGGAATGGATTTTTTTGGCTGACTTCATCTGCTTCAATTCGCGAAGTAAACTTGCACGGAAGGAGGTTAGATGTTCGGTCACGTAAACGCCGGCTGGAAGGTTATTCTTGTTTTTCAAAACGGATAATCGTGTACGACGTGCAACAAAGCGAATGAGCAGAGGACGGGGACGAATTTTCGCTGGACGGCCGTTGATGTGTTTATCATGAAGCTGTTTACCTGGAAGACGGTGCATGATGTCAATATCTGACTCGGATATATCGAAGGAATTTAGGATTTCCGATTCTGGTAGATCGGCAACTCCATGGAATAGCAGATTGTAAGATTTCGAGTATTGTTCTTGGTCGTCGATCCGTACGTTTAAAGCAGTACCGGTACATTTATCATTGACTTTAACAAGTTGATTCTCCAAGTCCCAGTGCCAGATTAACTTTAAGGCATATAAGGCACGTGCCTTAGGGCCAGCCGAAAATACGGGCCATTTTTTCTCAGCGAGTCATTCTTGTGAAAAAATATTTTTATCTGAAAAGTACACATTTTTTCTCAATAAAATTTATAGAAAACAGAGCACGAAAGTGCATCTTTCGACTACTTTCTATCCCTAAATTTCTGATTGAAAGTGCAAAATTCTAGCTCAGTCGACCGATAGGTGCTGTGTTATTAGTTAGAGACCTGATGGCAGGGAAATAATAAAACATGGGCAGTAAAACTTTAAAGTGCTAATTATGAACAATGGGGAATTTAATTTTATTTATTTGTGAGGAATTATTTGTAGTTATTGCTCTCAAATAGGGACCTAGATGCAGCCTTAACTGCATTCTTGGCCGCTGTAGTCTGTTTGAGTCGGGACTTTTTCTGCGCCTCATAAAGGTCATTTCGGCACTTCTGAATTTTTTTGTCAGTCCAGGGGGCCCTTTTCCTGTTTCGAGGGTATACAGGAACTGTTTCTGCAGCTGCTAACTTAACTGCTTCTATAAAGGCAGTATAGCCCTCACAGTGATCTGCCGCCTCAGAGGCAAGAGCCTCATACCTGTTGCTCAGCTGTAGTGTGAAGCTGGATCTCCAGTCATGTCGCGGCAAGGCAGATTTCGTTGTTCTGCTAGCACGCAGACTAAGTCTTACCTTGGCCACAATAAGGCGGTGATCACTGGAGAAGGGTCGAAGTGTAAATGCATTACAGTCTTGTATAGAGCTCCTGTATTTCCTACGAAACAGAATATGGTCTATCTGGGACTTGTGACCACTGGGTCCACTATGAGTCCATAGCTTTCCAGTTTGCTTCTTAAACTGGGTTCCAGCCGAAAACAATCCATTTCCAGAGATAAAATCCTGAAGATGGACGGAATTTCGGTTAACACTATTGCTATAGACCCAGGGCGATGTTGGAACTGGGGAACTGGTTGTTGGAACTGGGGAAGGTGGAGTGGTTGTTGGAACTGGGGAAGGTGGAGTGGTTGTTTGAACTGGGGAAGGTGGAGTGGTTGTTGGAACTGGGGAAGGTGGAGTGGTTGTTGTAACTGGGGAAGGTGGAGTGGTTGTTGGAACCGGAGAAGGTGGAGTGGTTGTTGGAACCGGAGAAGGTGGAGTGGTTGTTGGAACTGGGGAAGGTGGAGTGGTTGTTGGAACCGGGGAAGGTGGAATTGTTGTTGGAACTGGGGAAGGTGGAATGGTTGTTGGAACTAGGGAAGGTGGAATGGTTGTTGGAACCGGGGAAGGTGGAGTGGTTGTTGGAACTGGGGAAGGTGGAGTGGTTGTTGGAACCGGAGAAGGTGGAATGGTTGATGGAACTGGGGAAGGTGGAATGGTTGTTGGAACTGGGACAGGTGGAATGGTTGTTGGAACTGGAGAAGGTGGAGTGGTTGTTGGAACCGGAGAAGGTGGAGTGGTTGTTGGAACCGGAGAAGGTGAAGTGGTGGTTGGAACTGGGGAAAGTGGAGTGGTTGTTGGAACCGGGGAAGGTGGAGTGGTTGTTGGAACTGGGGAAGGTGGAGTAGTTGTTGGAACTGGGGAAGGTGGAGATGTGGTTGGAACCGGAGAAGGTGGAATGGTTGATGGAACTGGGGAAGGTGGAATGGTTGTTGGAACTGGGGAAGGTGGAATGGTTGTTGGAACTGGGGAAGGTGGAGTGGTTGTTGGAACTGGGGAAGGTGGAGTGGTTGTTGGAACTGGGGAAGGTGGAGTGGTTGTTGGAACTGGGGAAGGTGGATTGGTTGTTGGAACTGGGGAAGGTGGAGTGGTTGTTGGAACTGGGGAAGGTGGAGTGGTTGTTGAAACTGGGGAAGGTGGAGTGGTTGTTGGAACTGGGGAAGGTGGAGTGGTTGTTGGAACTGGGGAAGGTGGAGTGGTTGTTGAAACTGGGGAAGGTGGAGTGGTTGTTGGAACTGAGGAAGGTGGAGTGGTTGTTGGAACTGGGGAAGGTGGAGTGGTTGTTGGAACTGGGGAAGGTGGAGTGGTTGTTGGAACTGGGGAAGGTGGAGTGGTTGTTGGAACTGGAGAAGGTGGAGTGGTTGTTGGAACTGGGGAAGGTGGAATGGTTGTTGGAACTGGGGAAGGTGGAGTGGTTGTTGGAACTGGGGAAGGTGGAGTGGTTGATGGAACTGGGGACGGTGGAGTGGTTGTTGGAACTGGGGAAGGTGGAGTGGTTGTTGGAACTGGAGAAGGTGGAGTGGTTGTTGGAGCCGGAAAAGGTGGAGTGGTTGTTGGAACCGGGGAAGGTGGAGTGGTTGTTGGAACTGGAGAAGGTGGAGTCGTTGTTGGAGCTGGGGAAGGTGGAGATGTGGTTGGAACTGGGGATGGTGGAGATGTGGTTGGAACTGGGGATGGTGGAGATGTGGTTGGAACTGGGGATGGTGGAGTGGTTGTTGGAACTGGGGAAGGTGGAGATGTGGTTGGAACTGGGGATGGCGGAGTGGTTGTTGGAACGGGGGAAGGTGGAGATGTGGTTGGAACTGGGGACGGTGGAGATGTGGTTGGAACTGGGAATGGTGGAGATGTGGTTGGAACTGGGGATGGTGGAGATGTGGTTGGAACTGGGGAAGGTGGAGTGGTTGTTGGAACTGGAGAAGGTGGAGTCGTTGTTGGAGCTGGGGAAGGTGGAGATGTGGTTGGAACTGGGGATGGTGGAGATGTGGTTGGAACTGGGGATGGCGGAGTGGTTGTTGGAACGGGGGAAGGTGGAGATGTGGTTGGAACTGGGGATAGTGGAGATGTGGTTGGAACTGGGGATGGTGGAGTGGTTGTTGGAACTGGGGATGGTGGAGATGCGGTTGGAACCGGAAAAGGTGGAGTGGTTGTTGGAACCGGGGAAGGTGGAGTGGTTGTTGGAACTGGGGAAGGTGGAGTGGTTGTTAAAACTGGGGAAGGTGGAGTGGTTGTTGGAACTGAGGAAGGTGGAGTGGTTGTTGGAACTGGGGAAGGTGGAGTGGTTGTTGGAACTGGGGAAGGTGGAGTGGTTGTTGGAGCTGGGGAAGGTGGAGATGTGGTTGGAACTGGGGATGGTGGAGATGTGGTTGGAACTGGGGATGGCGGAGTGGTTGTTGGAACGGGGGAAGGTGGAGATGTGGTTGGAACTGGGGATAGTGGAGATGTGGTTGGAACTGGGGATGGTGGAGTGGTTGTTGGAACTGGGGATGGTGGAGATGCGGTTGGAACCGGAAAAGGTGAAGTTGGTTGTTGGAACTGGGGAAGGTGGAGTGGTTGTTGGAACTGGAGAAGGTGGAGTCGTTGTTGGAGCTGGGGAAGGTGGAGATGTGGTTGGAACTGGGGATGGTGGAGATGTGGTTGGAACTGGGGATGGCGGAGTGGTTGTTGGAACGGGGGAAGGTGGAGATGTGGTTGGAACTGGGGATAGTGGAGATGTGGTTGGAACTGGGGATGGTGGAGTGGTTGTTGGAACTGGGGATGGTGGAGATGCGGTTGGAACCGGAAAAGGTGGAGTGGTTGTTGGAACCGGGGAAGGTGGAGTGGTTGTTGGAACTGGGGAAGGTGGAGTGGTTGTAGGAACTGGGGATGGTGGAGATGCGGTTGGAACCGGAAAAGGTGGAGTGGTTGTTGGAACCGGGGAAGGTGGAGTGGTTGTTGGAACTGGGGAAGGTGAAGTTGGTTGTTGGAACTGGAGAAGGTGGAGTGGTTGTTGGAACTGGAGAAGGTGGAGTGGTTGTTGGAACGGGGGAAGGTGGAGTGGTTGTTGGAACTGGAGAAGGTGGAGTGGTTGTTGGAAGTGGAGAAGGTGGAGTGGTTGTTGGAGCTAGTTGGGGAAGGTGGAGATGCGGTTGGAACTGGGGATGGTGGAGATGTGGTTGGAACTGGGGAAGGTGGAGTGGTTGTTGGAACTGGAGAAGGTGGAGTGGTTGTTGGAGCCGGAGAAGGTGGAGTGGTTGTTGGAACCGGGGAAGGTGGAGTGGTTGTTGGAACTGGGGAAGGTGGAGATGTGGTTGGAACTGAGGATGGTGGAATGGTTGTTGGAGCTGGGGAAGGTGGAGTGGTTGTTGGAACTGGAGAAGGTGGAGTGGTTGATGGAACTGGGGAAGGTGGAGTGGTTGTTGGAGCCGGGGAAGGTGGAGTGGTAGTTGGAACTGGGGAAGGTGGAGATGTGGTTGGAACTGGGGATGGTGGAATGGTTGTTGGAGCTGGGGAAGGTGGAGATGTGGTTGGAACTGGGGATGGTGGAGATGTGGTTGGAACTGGGGATGGCGGAGTGGTTGTTGGAACGGGGGGAGGTGGAGATGTGGTTGGAACTGGGGATGGTGGAGATGTGGTTGGAACTGGGGATGGTGGAGATGTGGTTGGAACTGGGGATGGTGGAGTGGTTGTTGGAACGGGGGGAGGTGGAGATGTGGTTGGAACTGGGGATGGTGGAGATGCGGTTGGAACTGGGGATGGTGGAGATGTGGTTGGAACTGGGGAAGGTGGAGATGTGGTTGGAACTGGGGATGGTGGAGTGGTTGTTGGAACGGGGGAAGGTGGAGATGTGGTTGGAACTGGGGAAGGTGGAGATGCGGTTGGAACTGGGGATGGTGGAGATGTGGTTGGAACTGGGGAAGGTGGAGATGTGGTTGGAACTGGGGATGGTGGAGTGGTTGTTGGAACGGGGGAAGGTGGAGATGTGGTTGGAACTGGGGAAGGTGGAGATGCGGTTGGAACTGGGGATGATAGTTAAATAAATACCTTTCTTTACTTTTTGTATTTATTTGGGAAGGAATTAATTTTAGTCACCTCATCATTCATCATTATGTCTTCTTGTTGACATGGGAATATATCCCAACTCCAGCAAGCTCTAAACTAATAATACGTGATACAAAATGCTCTACAAAACATGCTGGCAGAACAAAAAATCACTGTTTTATACTAGTTTCTATGAAACCAGAACCATTGGTTAAACACCCTATCTTCAACAAATCAGCTTACATTGAATGGCAAAACACCCTATATTTTTATTTCATCACTTTAATCCCTTTTTCGTCATCTCTCACCATCTATTCTATTAAAAAAACTAAGTTAGCCTGTTAAGTTCCCTTAGGACCCATTATCAGTGATTTATCATAATGTCTTCAATGTTGAATTAGGGGAAACGCATTTGGGTTAATATCTCAAAATGTGTTTTTTGGATAGGGTGTATTGCCAAACAATGGCAGTATATTCTACGCATATCCTTCGATCATCATAATGACGATGGGGTGATGGTAACTCCACCTACAGACTCCAGAAGTCTGGGAAATCCAGCTAAGTACCTAACTGATCCAGACTTTGCTAATGACTTAGGAGTACTCTCAGAATCACTAGAGGGAGCCCAACGACTCATCAGCTCAGTAGAACAGGCTGCTTCTAGTGTTGGTCTTTTTGTTAACTCCAAGAAGACCAAAATTTCGACAGGGGGAGGCATGGCATCATTGGATAGTTGTCAAGGATTTGGAAGTCGCATATAATAAAACGATAGGTTCGTTAATTTAGAGCAGCAGTAGAACCGTTACTCATCTATGGGAGTCCATGCTGGGCTCTAACTGCAGAGGAGACCAAATCTCTGAATGACACTTATACATTCTACAAGTTTCTTTTTGTAAAATACAAAAATTTTGTAAAGTACATTTACAACTATATAGTCACAGCATTTAATGTGTCCCACTATAGTCCCCCCTAGCTTGAACAGAACAAAGTCGCCTCCGTTTTGCAGGACATTACTATCGCCTGCCTTACACAATAGCGTGCAGCCTATTCTTTCTTGAGACACTCTTAAATTAGATGTTAGTGATAAGGGAGGAATAGCATTCTTAATGAAATAATGAGAAAAAAAAAGAATAATGGGTAGAGGTACAAGAAAAAAAGAATACTAGCTAATAAAGTCTTTATTTAAGAAAAAGACAGGTCAAATTTAGTAACCAACATAATTCTACCAACCCGAAATGCGACAGCCAGCAATGACAGAACGCCACAGTAAACTAACCTGTACTCTAAATTATCAATTTTACCATTAATGTCTTCATCTTTAATTTCATCATAGTGAACAACAACGGTGTTTAAATTAGTCTCATGGTCTTCTATCTTTGTAATGTTTGGTGTTCCGGATGGAATATCTTCACCAGAGAAACCCTCTGCAGTTGCTTTCTTGGATCTACCTTTATAATTCACCGTTGACAATGTAACCTTGAATTCCGTATATGTGGGTAAGCCAGTGACAGTATGGGACGTTTCTGTGACATCGATACACTTTTTCTCGCCACGATGAGTGTCGTTTTCCTTATTTTCCCATTCAATATCAAAGAATACACCGGGTTTCCCGCAATCAGCTACGACTTTCGTATTTAATATATTCTCCTGAACTCCATATGACTATAAAATAATAAAATAAAATAAAATAATACTCATTACTGATTTTGTTTATGTAATAAAAATAATTGAATATTTATACTACATAGTTTCGAATAAATTGTAAATCAGTCTCGGATTCATACTCCTACTGAATCCGGGACGGGATTATTACTATTTTCGCTCGGTTTGAGAAATCTCGCTTGTCTTAGGCAGCTACTTTATCATCAAGTATTTCTGATATTTGGTATGTTGTAGTGTCTAAACTAGATCCCGGTGAAAAATACAATCCCAGTCCCGACGTTTTTGGAACGGAATCCCGAAGTATAAATAGTGAAGTAAATTTATTGAATATCCGATGAATAGTTACTAGTTAGTTGAACCAGAAGATAAATCTATTGGGTATATCGAATTGATTACTGAATGTCATTAAACCATCCAGTAGTCAACTATAAATAAATTAAAATTGTTTTTAGACTCGCGAAGATTCGCGCAGCACCAGTCAAGCTGGCATTTAATTATTATTATAATTTAAACAATTACCACATTAAAATCAGTGAAATTAAAAGGCCTTATAGATTGACAAGGAGATTTATGTTGGTACCTGAATTTATCTTTTATCGGATTTGGACCAACGAGTTGATAGAGACAGAAATTTCGGTTATTAATTAAAAATTATCGCTTAAATTGCCTGATACTTAGTAGTAGAACTTGGCAGTATACCAAAAAACAAAAATAAAAATCTAACGTAATCTCTATTTCGTTTGGTTCAGCTATCTGAGTATTTTGTTTTGTTAAACATTTTTTCGTTTCATAATCGTTTCGATTCAAAAAAAGAACGACCTTGTTTAATGAATACATAGAAACTCACCTCCCGAGGCAGAGGGTCCCACCCAATCACCATATTATCTTTTTTCGTTCCAGCCACCACCAAATTGTTGGGGTTCGTCGGAACAGCATCGCCCATTGCTATGGGACTTGACCACGCCGTGAAACTGCTCTCACCAACGGGGTTGCTTGCTTTCACTTTAAACCGATAGGTATTGCCGCCTTTCAATGCTAAGAAGAGCACGGGGGGTGTAGTAATAGTGTCGCCTTCTTGTTCCCCCACATTATCGGATGGTTGAACTGAAACGAATACGATGTATTCCACATTGCCAAATTCCCTATCCGTAATCGAATTCCACGCGATCCGATAAAATGACCCAGAGCTTTTAGTAGCCTGTAGTCCAGTTGGTGTTGGTGGAATCTTCAAGACTGAGACTGTAGCACTCGCACTGCCGTTGTTTAAGTCTTCGCTATCAAAGACACATAAATACTCTCCACTATGATCGGTTCTAGCTGAAGTAACTGAATAGGTCAACGTTGCTGTATTATCAGCTGAGTTATAGTTGACTTTGAATAAACTCTTATCTATTACTTTTTCGCCGCCTCCATCTATCACCTTTTTCAACTGTATGCTAAAATCTTCTTTCTTGGTTAGTTTATCGTAAGAAACTTGGCATTGAATCTGTAACGTTTTGCCATACATGACAGTCATATTATCAAACTTCATTATTTGTATTTTATCAACAATCTGAAGATCAATATAAACAGATGCCGGTCTGTTTTTTTCTCCGTTACTACCTCTACAAGTGTAAAATCCCGCGTGGCTAGCCTTAACGATGTTAGAGACTTGGAGGAGAGAAACGTGTCTGTTTTCTTCAGAGGTTAATATTGTAAATGATTCGCCATTGGTCTAAAACGATAAAACAGATATATATTGGGGGAAAAACGAGAAAATATTGGAACAAAATTGTTAGACTAATGTGAAAGGGGGGGGGGGGGGGGGGGGGGGGGAATAACTAAAGTAGAAGTAGTTCAATGGACGTGGGGTTGTCATTAAGGTGTGGTCATTAAGGGAGGGGCTTTGCGAACCTACACTACGTAAGCAAACTGTCTGATATGCAGCTATTAAGTATTAAAATTACCGGAAAAATCCAATGCAAAGCTAACTAGAAACATATTCGTTACCATATGTGAAGCTAACTAGAAACATATTCGTTACCATATGTGAAGCTAACTAGAAACATATTCGTTACCATATGTGAAGCTAACTAGAAACATATTCGTTACCATATGTGAAGCTAACTAGAAACATCTTATCTACCAACTGTGAAGCTAACTAGAAACATATTCGTTACCATATGTGAAGCTAACTAGAAACATATTCGTTACCATATGTGAAGCTAACTAGAAACATATTCGTTACCATATGTGAAGCTAACTAGAAACATATTCGTTACCATATGTGAAGCTAACTAGAAACATCTTATCTACCAACTGTGAAGCTAACTAGAAACATCTTATCTACCAACTGTGAAGCTAACTAGAAACATATTCGTTACCATATGTGAAGCTAACTAGAAACAAATTCGTTACCATATGTGAAGCTAACTAGAAACATATTCGTTACCATATGTGAAGCTAACTAGAAACATCTTATCTACCAACTGTGAAGCTAACTAGAAACATCTTATCTACCAACTGTGAAGCTAACTAGAAACATATTCGTTACCATATGTGAAGATAACTAGAAACATCTTATCTACCAACTGTGAAGCTAACTAGAAACATATTCGTTACCATATGTGAAGCTAACTAGAAACATATTCGTTACCATATGTGAAGCTAACTAGAAACATATTCGTTACCATATGTGAAGCTAACTAGAAACATCTTATCTACCAACTGTGAAGCTAACTAGAAACATCTTATCTACCAACTGTGAAGCTAACTAGAAACATATTCGTTACCATATGTGAAGCTAACTAGAAACAAATTCGTTACCATATGTGAAGCTAACTAGAAACATATTCGTTACCATATGTGAAGCTAACTAGAAACATATTCGTTACCATATGTGAAGCTAACTAGAAACATATTCGTTACCATATGTGAAGCTAACTAGAAACATCTTATCTACCAACTGTGAAGCTAACTAGAAACATCTTATCTACCAACTGTGAAGCTAACTAGAAACATATTCGTTACCATATGTGAAGCTAACTAGAAACATCTTTATCTACCAACTGTAAAGCTAACTAGAAACATATTCGTTACCATATGTGAAGCTAACTAGAAACATATTCGTTACCATATGTGAAGCTAACTAGAAACATATTCGTTACCATATGTGAAGCTAACTAGAAACATCTTTATCTACCAACTGTAAAGCTAACTAGAAACATATTCGTTACCATATGTGAAGCTAACTAGAAACATATTCGTTACCATATGTGAAGCTAACTAGAAACATATTCGTTACCATATGTGAAGCTAACTAGAAACATATTCGTTACCATATGTGAAGCTAACTACAAACATCTTATCTACCAACTGTGAAGCTAACTAGAAACATCTTATCTACCAACTGTGAAGCTAACTAGAAACATATTCGTTACCATATGTGAAGTTAACTAGAAACATATTCGTTACCATATGTGAAGCTAACTAGAAACATATTCGTTACCATATGTGAAGCTAACTAGAAACATATTCGTTGCCATATGTGAAGTTAACTAGAAACATATTCGTTACCATATGTGAAGCTAACTAGAAACATATTCGTTGCCATATGTGAAGCTAACTAGAAACATCTTATCTACCAACTGTGAAGCTAACTAGAAACATATTATCTACCAACAACTGTCAAGCTAACTAGAAAAAAAATTCGTTACCATATGTGAAGCTAACTAGAAACATATTCGTTACCATATGTGAAGTTAACTAGAAACATATTCGTTACCATATGTGAAGCTAACTAGAAACATATTCGTTACCATATGTGAAGCTAACTAGAAACATCTTATCTACCAACTGTGAAGCTAACTAGAAACATCTTATCTACCAACAACTGTCAAGCTAACTAGAAACATATTCGCTACCACATGTGAAGCTAACTAGAAACATATTCGTTACCATATGTGAAGCTAACTAGAAACATCTTATCTACCAACTGTGAGGCTAACTAGAAACATCTTATCTACCAACAACTGTCAAGCTAACTAGAAACATATTCGTTACCATATGTGAAGCTAACTAGAAACATATTCGTTACCATATGTGAAGCTAACAAGAAACATCTTATCTACCAACTGTGAAGCTAACTAGAAACATCTTATCTACCAACAACTGTCAAGCTAACTAGAAACATATTCGTTACCATATGTGAAGCTAACTAGAAACATCTTAGCTACCATATGTGAAGCTAACTAGAAACATATTCGTTACCATATGTGAAGCTAACTAGAAACATCTTATCTACCAACTGTGAAGCTAACTAGAAACATCTTATCTACCAACAACTGTCAAGCTAACTAGAAACATATTCGTTACCATATGTGAAGCTAACTAGAAACATATTCGTTACCATATGTGAAGCTAACTAGAAACATCTTATCTACCAACTGTGAAGCTAACTAGAAACATCTTATCTACCAACAACTGTCAAGTAAACTAGAAACATCTTATCTACCAACTGTCAAGTTAACTAGAAACATCTTATCTACCAACTGTGAAGCTAACTAGAAACATCTTATCTACCAACAACTGTCAAGCTAACTAGAAACATATTCGTTACCATATGTGAAGCTAACTAGAAACATATTCGTTACCATATGTGAAGTTAACTAGAAACATATTCGTTACCATATGTGAAGCTAACTAGAAACATATTCGTTACCATATGTGAAGCTAACTAGAAACATCTTATCTACCAACTGTGAAGCTAACTAGAAACATCTTATCTACCAACAACTGTCAAGCTAACTAGAAACATATTCGTTACCATATGTGAAGCTAACTAGAAACATATTCGTTACCATATGTGAAGCTAACTAGAAACATATTCGTTACCATACATATTCGTTACCATATGTAAAGTTAACTAGAAACATATTCGTTACCATATGTGAAGCTAACTAGAAACATATTCGTTACCATATGTGAAACTAACTAGAAACATCTTATCTACCAACAGTGAAGCTAACTAGAAACATCTTATCTACCAACTGTGAAGCTAACTAGAAACATCTTATCTACCAACAGCTGTCAAGTAAACTAGAAACATCTTAGGTACCAACTGTGAAGCTAACTAGAAACATCTTAGCTACCAACAACTGTCAAGTAAACTAGAAACATCTTATCTACCAACTGTCAAGTTAACTAGAAACATCTTATCTACCAACTGTGAAGCTAACTATAAACATCTTATCTACCAACAACTGTCAAGTAAACTAGAAACACCTTAGCTACCAACTGTCAAGCTAACTAGAAACATATTCGTTACCATATGTGAAGCTAACTAGAAACATATTCGTTACCATATGTGAAGCTAACTAGAAACATATTCGTTACCATATGTGAAGCTAACTAGAAACATATTCGTTACCATATGTGAAGCTAACTAGAAACATATTCGTTACCATATGTGAAGCTAACTAGAAACATATTCGTTACCATATGTGAAGCTAACTAGAAACATATTCGTTACCATATGTGATTTTAACAAGGTTGAGAAAGCTAAGGACGATCTTAAATTGGCCTACAACATCAGCCAGGAAAAGTACATACAGGATAAAACTGAAGCAATTACAACTGCTCACATACAGCAACAATCAAGACTTACCTGGCAAACTGTAAATGAGGTATATGGTCGGAAAAGTTGTGCAAAGGGGCGCCTCAAAGCCGATAGTCCTGAAGAACGTGTTGGGAAGTGGAAAAATCACTTCAGCAACTTGCTTGGGCAGCCACCAAACATCGAGGTCAGCCCTACAAGGAAAATATATGACAAGACACTACCTATAGAAACAGGGGACTTCACACCTGCCGAACTCCAAAGAAGCATTAAAAGCATGTCCAATAATAAAGCGAGTGGATTAGATGAAATCCCAGCGGAGGTATGGAAAACCGGAGTGCTAAATAGACCATTATTGAATGTTTGCAACCGGATGTTAAAAGGGGAAAAGCCACCACCAATTTGGACTAAAGTCAACTAAAGCCTCTCCCCAAGAAAGGAGACCTCGGCATACCAACAAACTATCGTGGGATCTGTCTGCTTGTGGTAGCTGCCAAAATATACAATAAAATGATTCTATATAGGATTAGGCCTCACATAGAGAAACTACTGCGTAAGAGCCAAAACGGATTTCGACCAAGTAGATCAACAATAGCTCACATACTTGCACTACGGAGACTGACTGATTGAAGGAATTAAGTCAAAGAATCTCCCCGCAGTCATGACTTTTGTGGACTTCAAGAAGGCATTCGACTCCATCCATAGAGGTAAAATGCTTGAAATCCTAAGAGCTTATGGAATACCAGAAGTAATTGTTGCTGGCATTGGATTGCTATATTGTGACACAGAAGCGCAGGTACTCTCACCAGATGGTGAAACTGAGTTTTTCTCAATCCTGGCTGGCGTACTGCAAGGTGACACATTAGCACCATTACTATTTGTAATTGTGCTGGATTAGGCAATGAGGACGGCCACAAAGGGTGAAGATCTGGGATTCACACTTCAAGAACGCAGAAGTAGTAGATATCCGGCAACTACAGTCACAGACACCGACTTTGCGGATGACATCGCCCTGCTCTCTAATACGCTAGCAGATGCACAGCTTCTACTAAATAAAGTGAAGAGGGCTGCTAAGGAGGTTGGATTGCATATAAATGCTACCAAGACCGAATTCATGACCTTTAATGTTGATGGAAACTTGACAACCATTGATAATAATCAACTAAGGCAGGTCGATGACTTCCAGTATCTTGGATCATGGATAGAGAGTAGCAAAAAGGACATAGAAGTTAGGAAAGCAAAGGCTTGGGTAGCTCTATCAAAAATGGATACCATCTGGAAATCAGATCTCTCCATGCACCTGAAGACCAAGTTCTTTCGAGCCACAGTGGAAAGTGTATTTTTATACGGGGGTGAGACCTGGACACTGACTAAATCACTTGAACAACGAATTGATGGTTGCTACACAAGACTACTAAGGGCAGCCCTAAACATCAGCTGGAGACAACACATGACAAACGCCGAGCTTTATGGTACAATACCACCTGTATCAACCACCCTCCGTGAACGCAGATTAAGATTCAGTGGGCACTGCTGGCGAAGTAAAGACGAGGTCATACCAGATCTACTTCTCTGGCAACCAACTCATGGAAAGCGTAGTCGTGGACGACCTGCCATAACATATATAGATCAACTTGAAAGGGATACTGAACTTGGGAGAAACGAAATTGCGACAACTATGGAGAATCGGGAAGCCTGGAAGGATCTCATTTCCACTGTCCGAGTTCGCTCGACCTAGTAGTAGTAGTACCATATGTGAAGTTAACTAGAAACATACTCGTTACCATATGTGAAGCTAACTAGAAACATATTCGTTACCATATGTGAAGCTAACTAGAAACATCTTATCTACCAACTGTGAAGCTAACTAGAAACATATTCTCGTTACTATATGTGAAGTTAACTAAAAACATATTCGTTACCATATGTGAAGCTAACTAGAAACATATTCGTTACCATATGTGAAGCTAACTAGAAACATATTCGTTACCATATGTGAAGCTAACTAGAAACATATTCGTTACCATATGTGAAGCTAACTAGAAACATATTCGTTACCATATGTGAAGCTAACTAGAAACATATTATCTACCAACTGTGAAGCTAACTAGAAACATCTTATCTACCAACTGTGAAGCTAACTAGAAACATCTTATCTACCAACAACTGTCAAGTAAACTAGAAACATCTTAGGTACCAACTGTGAAGCTAACTAGAAACATCTTAGCTACCAACAACTGTCATCAAGTAAACTAGAAACATCTTATCTACCAACTGTCAAGTTAACTAGAAACATCTTATCTACCAACTGTGAAGCTAACTAGAAACATCTTATCTACCAACTGTCAAGTTAACTAGAAACATCTTATCTACCAACTGTGAAGCTAACTAGAAACATATTTGTTACCATATGTGAAGCTAACTAGAAACATATTCGTTACCATATGTGAAGCTAACTAGAAACATATTCGTTACCATATGTGAAGCTAACTAGAAACATATTCGTTACCATACATATTCGTTACCATTTGTGAAGCTAACTAGAAACATATTCGTTACCATATGTGAAGCTAACTAGAAACATATTCGTTACCATATGTGAAGCTAACTAGAAACATATTCGTTACCATACATATTCGTTACCATTTGTGAAGCTAACTAGAAACATATTATCTACCAACTGTGAAGCTAACTAGAAACATATTCGTTACCATACATATTCGTTACCATATGTGAAGCTAACTAGAAACATATTCGTTACCATATGTGAAGCTAACTAGAAACATATTCGTTACCATATGTGAAGCTAACTAGAAACATATTCGTTACCATACATATTCGTTACCATTTGTGAAGCTAACTAGAAACATATTATCTACCAACTGTGAAGCTAACTAGAAACATCTTAGCTACCAACAACTGTCAAGTAAACTAGAAACATCTTATCTACCAACTGTCAAGTTAACTAGAAACATCTTATCTACCAACAGTGAAGCTAACTAGAAACATCTTAGCTACCAACAACTGTCAAGTAAACTAGAAACATCTTATCTACCAACTGTCAAGTTAACCAGAAACATCTTATCTACCAACTGTGAAGCTAACTAGAAACATCTTAGCTACCAACAACTGTCAAGTAAACTAGAAACAACTTATCTACCAACTGTCAAGTTAACTAGAAACATCTTATCTACCAACTGTAAAGCTAACTAGAAACATCTTAGCTACCAACAACTGTCAAGTTAACTAGAAACATATTAGCTACCAACAACTGTCAAGTTAACTAGAAACATCTTAGCTACCAACAACTGTCAAGCTAACTAGAAACATCTTAGCTACCAACAACTGTCAAGTTAACTAGAAACATCTTAGCTACCAACAACTGTCAAGCTAACTAGAAACATCTTATCTACCAACTGTGAAGCCAACTAGAAACATCTTAGCTACCAACGACTGTCAAGTTAACTAGAAACATCTTAGCTACCAACAACTGTCAAGCTAACTAGAAACACTTTAGCACCAACTTTCAAGCTAACTAGAAACATCTTAGCTACCAACAATTTATTGTCAAGCTAACTAGAAACATATTCGTTACCAACAACTGTCAAGCTAACTAGAAACATCTTAGCTACCAACAATTCATTGTCAAGCTAACTTGAACCATATTCGTTACCAACAACTGTCAAGCTAACTAGAAACATCTTATCTACCAACTGTCAAGCTAACTACAAACATCTTAGTTACAAACTGTCAAGCTAACTAGAAACATATTCGTTACCAACAACTGTCAAGCTAACTAGAAACATCTTAGCTACCAACAATTCATTGTCAAGCTAACTAGAACCATATTCGTTACCAACAACTTTCAAGCTAACTAGAAACATATTCGTTACCAATAACTGTCACGCTAACTGGAAACACCTTAGCTACCTACTGGCAAGCTAACTAGAAACATCTTAGCTACCAACAATTATCATGCTAACTAGAATCATCTTAGCTACCAACAACTCTCAAGTTAACTAGAAACATCTTAGCTACCAACAACTGTCAAGCTAAATAGAAACATCTTAGCTACCAACAATTTATTGTCAAGCTAACTAGAAACATATTCGTTACCAACAACTGTCAAGCTAACTAGAAACATATTCGTTACCAATAACTGTCACGCTAACTGGAAACACCTTAGCTCCCAACTGTCAAGCTAACTAGAAACATCTTAGCTACCAACAATTGTCATGCTAACTAGAATCATCTTAGCTACAAACAACTGTCAAGCTAATTAGAAACATCTTAGCTACCAAATGTCAAGCTAACTAGAAACATCTTAGCTACCAACAAATGTCAAGCTAACTAGAAACATATTAGCTACCAACTGTCAAGCTAACTAGAAACATCTTATCTACCAACTGTCAGCTAACTAGAAACATATTAGGTACCAACTGTCAAGCTAACTAGAAACATCTTATCTACCAACTGTGAAGCGAACTAGAATCATCTTAGCTACCAACAAATGTCACGCTAACTAGAAACATATTAGCTACCAACTGTCAAGCTAACTAGAAACATCTTATCTACCAACTGTGAAACTAACTAGAAACATCTTAGCTACCAACAACTGTCAAGTTAACTAGAAACATCTTAGCTACCACCAACTGTCAAGTTAACTAGAAACATCTTAGCTACCAACAACTGTCAAGCTAACTAGAAACATCTTAGCTACCAACAATTTATTGTCAAGCTAACTAGAAACATATTCGTTACCAACAACTGTCAAGCTAACTATAAACATATTCGTTACCAACAACTGTCAAGCTAACTAGAAACATCTTAGCTACCAACAATTCATTGTCAAGCTAACTAGAACCATATTCGTTACCAACAACTTTCAAGCTAACTAGAAACATATTCGTTACCAATAACTGTCACGGTAACTGGAAACACCTTAGCTACCAACTGTCAAGCTAACTAGAAACATCTTAGCTACCAACAATTGTCATGCTAACTAGAATCATCTTAGCTACCAACAATTTATTGTCAAGCTAACTAGAAACATATTCGTTACCAACAACTGTCAAGCTAACTAGAAACATCTTAGCTACCAACAATTCATTGTCAAGCTAACTATAACCATATTCGTTACCAACAACTTTCAAGCTAACTAGAAACATATTCGTTACCAATAACTGTCACACTAACTGGAAACACCTTAGCTACCAACTGTCAAGCTAACTAGAAACATCTTAGCTACCAACAATTTTTATGCTAACTAGAATCATCTTATCTACAAACAACTGTCAAGCTAACTAGAAACATCTTAGCTACCAACTGTCAAGCTAACTAGAAACATCTTAGCTACCAACAAATGTTAAGCTAACTAGAAACATATTAGCTACCAACTGTCAAGCTAACTAGAAACATCTTATCTACCAACTGTCAAGCTAAATAGAAACATATTAGGTACCAACTGTCAAGCTAACTAGAAACATCTTATCTACCAACTGTCAAGCTAACTAGAAACACTTTAGCACCAACTTTCAAGCTAACTAGAAACATCTTAGCTACCAACAATTTATTGTCAAGCTAACTAGAAACATATTCGTTACCAACAACTGACAAGCTAACTAGAAACATCTTAGCTCCCAACAATTCATTGTCAAGCTAACTTGAACCATATTCGTTACCAACAACTGTCAAGCTAACAAGAAACATCTTAGGTACCAACAAATGTCAAGTTAACTAGAAACATCTTAGCTACCAACAACTGTCAAGTTAACTAGAAACACTTAGCTACCAACAAATGTCAAGCTAACTAGAAACATCTCAGCTACGAACAATTTATTGTCAAGCTAACTAGAAACATATTCGTTACTAACAACTGTCAAGCTAACTAGAAACATCTTAGCTACCAACTGTCAAGCTAACTAGAAACATATTCGTTACCAACAAACTTCAAGCTAACTAGAAACATATTCGTTACCAATAACTGTCACGCTAACTGGAAACACCTTAGCTACCAACTGTCAAGCTAACTAGAAACATCTTAGCTACCAACAATTGTCATGCTAACTAGAATATCTTAGCTACCAACAATTTATTCTCAAGCTAACTAGAAACATATTCGTTACCAATAACTGTCACGCTAACTGGAAACACCTTAGCTATCAACTGTCAAGCTAACTAGAAACATCTGAGCTACCAACAAATGTCAAGCTAACTAGAAACATATTAGCTACCAACTGTCAAGCTAACTAGAAACATATTATCTACCAACTGTCAAGCTAACTAGAAACATATTAGGTACCAACTGTCAAGCTAACTAGAAACATCTTAACTGTCAAGCTAACTAGAAACATATTAGCTACCAACTGTCAAGCTAACTAGAAACATATTATCTACCAACTGTCAAGCTAACTAGAAACATATTAGGTACCAACTGTCAAGCTAACTAGAAACATCTTAACTGTCAAGCTAACTAGAAACACTTTAGCACCAACTTTCAAGCTAACTAGAAACATCTTAGCTACCAACAATTTATTGTCAAGCTAACTAGAAACATATTCGTTACCAACAACTGTCAAGCTAACTAGAAACATCTTAGCTACCAACAATTCATTGTCAAGCTAACTTGAACCATATTCGTTACCAACAACTGTCAAGCTAACTAGAAACATCTTATCTACCAACTGTAAAGCTAACTACAAACATCTTAGTTACAAACTGTCAAGCTAACTAGAAACATATTCGTTACCAACAACTGTCAAGCTAACTAGAAACATCTTAGCTACCAACAATTCATTGTCAAGCTAACTTGAACCATATTCGTTACCAACAACTGTCAAGCTAACTAGAAACATCTTATCTACCAACTGTCAAGCTAACTACAAACATCTTAGTTACAAACTGTCAAGCTAACTAGAAACATATTATCTACCAACTGTCAAGTTAACTAGAGACATCGTATCTACCAACAGTCAAGCTAACTAGAAACATATTCGTTACCAACAACTGTCAAGCTAACTAGAAACATCTTAGCTACTAACAGTCAAGCTAACTAGAAACATCTTAGCTACCAACTGTCAAGCTAACTAGAAACATCTTAGCTACCAACAACTGTCAAGCTAACTAGAAACATATTAGCTACCAACTGTCAAGCTAACTAGAAACATCTTATCTACCAACTGTCAAGCTAACTAGAAACATATTAGGTACCAACTGTCAAGCTAACTAGAAACATCTTATCTACCAACTGTCAAGCTAACTAGAAACATCTTATCTACCAACTTTCAAGCTAACTAGAAACATCTTAGCTACCAACAGTTATTGTCAAGCTAACTAGAAACATATTCGTTACCAACAACTGTCAAGCTAACTAGAAACATATTAGCTACCAACAAATGTCAAGCAGAAACATCTTAGCTACCAACAAATGTCAAGCTAACTAGAAACATCTTAGCTACCAACAACTGTCAAGCTAACTAGAAACATCTTAGCTTCGAACTGTCAAGCTAACTAGAAACATATTCGTTACCAACAACTGTCAAGCTAACTAGAAACATTTTAGCTACCAACCAATGTCAAGCTAACTAGAAACATATTCGTTACCAACAACTGTCAAGCTAACTAGAAACATCTTAGCTACCAACAAATGTCAAGCTAACTAGAAACATCTTAGCTACCAACAAATGTCAAGCTAACTAGAAACATTTTAGCTACCAACTGTCAAGCTAACTAGAAACATCTTAGCTACCAACAAATGTCAAGCAGAAACATCTTAGCTACCAACAAATGTCAAGCTAACTAGAAACATCTTAGCTACCAACAACTGTCAAACTAACTAGAAACATCTTAGCTTCGAACTGTCAAGCTAACTAGAAACATCTTAGCTTCGAACTGTCAAGCGAACTAGAAACATATTCGTTACCAACAACTGTCAAGCTAACTAGAAATATCTTAGCTACCAACAAATGTCAAGCTAACTAGAAACATATTCGTTACCAACAACTGTCAAGCTAACTAGAAACATCTTAGCTACCAACAAATGTCAAGCTAACTAGAAACATCTTAGCTACCAACAAATGTCAAGCTAACTAGAAACATTTTAGCTACCAACTGTCAAGCTAACTAGAAACATCTTAGCTACCAACTGTCAAGCTAACTAGAAACTTCATAGGATGGCAAGAGTTTTGTTTGCATATATATATATTAATAAGTTCTTAAGATATTTTTCATGGCAAAAATAGAAATTTAAATTTCCCGCCAATTTTATTCAGATTTTTCTGAAAAAAAGGGTAGCATTTTTCTAAACCTATCTACTCCGTCATTTTTCAATAATTACTTTTAAATTTTCAGTGAATGTTGTTGACATATTGACCAATAAAACTTGTAGACAGAATTTTCAAATTTTCATCAGATGTGTAATATAAACTAAAAAATAAAATATACTTTATTACGGGCCGATACCTTTTCACATTATCGGCCCAAAACATAACCTACACTAATAATTTCAAAATTCTCTCTACAAGTTTTGTTATTCAATATGTCAAGACCATTCGTTTCAAAGTTTCAACCGAATTGAATAAAAAATGACGTAGTAGATCGATTTTGCGTGAAGCAAAAATCGAGAAAAAATATTCTGAGTAAAATGCGTTTAAAGTTTGAACCTTCCCGCGTAAATTGTCAGTCTCTGACTGCCGATATGAATTAATTAAAATAGTCATTTATGAATGATTTTAAGGAAGCAGGCAGCTGAAATTTTCACTATGGGGGTTTTCGGAGTCGCTGATTTCAATTCTGATGTCAGTTTTCAAATTTGGACAAATCAACTCTGTCTGTCTGGCTGTCTGTAGGAATGTCTATCTGTCTGTTGGTTTGTCCGTCAAAATATATAAAAACACGCGAAATATCTAAAAGTTTCGCTATGGGGGTTTTCTATGTCGCGATTTCATTTCCGATGTCAGTTTTGATTTTTGGTTTAATTTTGTCTGTCTATCTGTCAGTTTGGCTGTCTATCGGTGTCTGTCTTGTCGGTCTTTTTGTCTGTTCGAAATGGTCCATGCTTAAAACTTCGTTTCAAAACACTCTTTTTTTCCCGAATAGATCTCGAGATAATCTATTTTTTCTCGAATATAATTTATAAAATTTGTCAAGCATTTAACAGTATTGGTATAGAGCCGCACCATCTGGTAATTCCCCTCCCTCTGTTGTACTTGGGAAAGTGCATTGTTAAAAGGGAGAGGAAGATATCATTGTAAACTTCTACATGCTATTTCGATCATTGCTGGTATAAACAGTGTAAATTTTACAAAGACCTCAGTGTTTGAGACAGTTTGGGACCACACAAAGATAAAGGACAATTGGGGACAAACAAACAGTGTTTGGGACAGTTTGGGACAAACAAACAGTCTTTTTGACAGTTTGGGACAAACAAACAGTGTTTGTGACAGTTTGGGACAAACAAACAGTGTTTGTGACAATTTGGGAAAAACAAACAGTGTTTGGGACAGTTTGGGACAAACAAACAGTGTTTGTGACAGTTTGGAACAACACAAAGAGAAAGGACAATTTGGAACAAACAAACAGTGTTTGGGACAGTTTGGGACAAACAAACAGTCTTTTTGACAGTTTGGGACAAACAAACAGTGTTTGTGACAGTTTGGGACAAACAAACAGTGTTTGTGACAATTTGGGACAAACAAACAGTGTTTGGGACCGTTTGGGACAAACGAGCAGTGTTTGTGACAGTTTGGGACAACACAAAGATAAAGGACAATTGGGGACAAACAAACAGTGTTTGGGACAGTTTGGGACAAACAAACAGTGTTTGGGACAGTTTGGGACAACACAAAGAGAAAGGACAATTTGGGACAACAAACAGTGTTTTGGACAGTTTGGGACAAACAAACAGTGTTTGTGACAGTTTGCGACAAACAAACAGTGTTTGTGACAGTTTGGGACAAACAAACAGTGTTTGTGACAGTTTGGGATAAACAAACAGTGTTTGGGACAGTTTGGGACAAACAAACAGTGTTTGTGACAGTTTGGAACAACACAAAGATAAAGGACAATTGGGGACAAACAAACAGTGTTTGGGACAGTTTGGGACAAACAAACAGTGTTTGGGACAGTTTGGGACAACACAAAGAGAAAGGACAATTTGGGACAACAAACAGTGTTTTGGACAGTTTGGGACAAACAAACAGTGTTTGTGACAGTTTGCGACAAACAAACAGTGTTTGTGACAGTTTGGGACAAACAAACAGTGTTTGTGACAGTTTGGGATAAACAAACAGTGTTTGGGACAGTTTGGGACAAACAAACAGTGTTTGTGACAGTTTGGAACAACACAAAGAGAAAGGACAATTTGGGACAAACAAACAGTGTTTGGGACAGTTTGGGACAACACAAAGAGAAAGGACAATTTGGGACAAACAAACAGTATTTGTGACAGTTTGGGACAAACAAACAGTGTTTGTGACTGTTTGGGACAACTACTAGGATCGGCATGCTGTATTGCAGCTGCATTTTTAAGAATGCTGTGCCGGCTTATCGACAAAACTGCACCGCCACAACTCCCTATCACCCATGACATTTGCTAGATCATCCGCATCTTCAAGGCCAGTGTCCTTTAAGATGCGTCTCAAGAAAGTCATGGGCTGTCCACCATGTTTATTCATTCCATGAGGCTGCCAAAGTACAAGATTATGCACTGGCTGGTCCTCACGGCGAAAGCAATGTCCTGCAAAGCGGAGGCGATTTTGTTCTAGTGTCAAGCTTGAGGGAACCAATGAGACACCTCCAATGTTATATAGTGTCTGGTTGGAGATGTGTGCATTGTACTTGTTTGAGACAACACAAAGAGAAAGGACAATTTGGGACAAACAAACAGTGTTTGTGCCAGTTTGGGACAAACAAACAGTGTTTGTGACAGTTTGCGACAAACAAACAGTGTTTGTGACAATTTGGGACAAACAAACAGTGTTTGTGACAGTTTGCGACAAACAAACAGTGTTTGTGACAGTTTGGGATAAACAAACAGTGTTTGTGCCAGTTTGGGACAAACAAACAGTGTTTGTGACAGTTTCGGCTAAACAAACAGTGTTTGTGACAATTTGGGACAAACAAACAGTGTTTGCGACAGTTTGGGATAAACAAACAGTGTTTGTGCCAGTTTGGGACAAACAAACAGTGTTTGTGACAGTTTGGGACAAACAAACAGTGTTTATGACAGTTTGGGACAAACAAACAGTGTTTGTGACAGTTTGGGACAAACAAACAGTGTTTATGACAGTTTGGGACAAACAAACAGTGTTTGTGACAGTTTGGGACAAACAAACAGTGTTTGTGACAGTTTGGGACAAACAAACAGTGTTTATGACAGTTTGGGACAAACAAACAGTGTTTGTGACAATTTGGGACAAACAAACAGTGTTTATGACAGTTTGCGTCAAACAAACAGTGTTTGTGACAGTTTGGGATAAACAAACAGTGTTTGTGCCAGTTTGGGACAAACAAACAGTGTTTGTGACAGTTTGGGACAAACAAACAGTGTTTGTGCCAGTTTGGGACAAACAAACAGTGTTTGTGACAGTTTGGGACAAACAAACAGTGTTTATGACAGTTTGGGACAAACAAACAGTGTTTGTGACAGTTTGCGACAAACAAACAGTGTTTGTGACAGTTTGGGATAAACAAACAGTGTTTGTGCCAGTTTGGGACAAACAAACAGTGTTTGTGACAGTTTGGGATAAACAAACAGTGTTTGTGACAATTTGGGACAAACAAACAGTGTTTGCGACAATTTGGGACAACACAAAGATAAAGAACAATTTGGGACAAACAAAGAGTTTTTGGGACAGTTTGGGACAAACAAACATGTTTGGGACAGTTTGGAATAAACAAACAGTGTTTGTGACAGTTTGGGACAAACAAACAGTGTTTGTGACAGTTTGGGATAAACAAACAGTGTTTGTGACAATTTGGGACAAACAAACAGTGTTTGTGACAGTTTGAGACAACACAAAGATAAAGGACAATTTGGGACAAACAAACAGTTTTTTGGACAGTTTGGGACAAACAAACAGTGTCTGGGACAGTTTGGGATATCACAAAGAGAAAATACAACTTGGGACAAACGAACAGTGTTTGGGACAAACGAACAGTGTTTGGGACAAACAAACAGTGTTTATGACAGTTTGGGACAAACAAACAGTGTTTGAGACAGTTTGGGACAAACGAACAGAGTTTGGGACAAACGAACAGTGTTTGGGACAAACAAACAGTGTTTTGGGACAAACAAACAGTGTTTGGGACAGTTTGGGACAAACGAGCAGTGTTTGTGACAGTTGGGGACAACACAAAGATAAAGGACAATTGGGGACAAACAAACAGTGTTTGGGACAGTTTGGGACAAACAAACAGTGTTTGGGACAGTTTGGGACAAACAAACAGTGTTTGGGACAGTTTGGGACAACACAAAGAGAAAGGACAATTTGGGACAACAAACAGTGTTTTGGACAGTTTGGGACAAACAAACAGTGTTTGTGACAGTTTGCGACAAACAAACAGTGTTTGTGACAGTTTGGGACAAACAAACAG
This sequence comes from Nemertoderma westbladi, assembly GCA_032718475.1. Classification (NCBI taxonomy): domain Eukaryota; kingdom Metazoa; phylum Xenacoelomorpha; order Nemertodermatida; family Nemertodermatidae; genus Nemertoderma; species Nemertoderma westbladi. Next base: position 41,735 of record JAUCBJ010001345.1, read on the forward strand.
TGTTTGGGACAGTTTGGGACAAACAAACAGTGTTTGTGACTGTTTGGGACAACTACTAGGATCGGCATGCTGTATTGCAGCTGCATTTTTAAGAATGCTGTGCCGGCTTATCGACAAAACTGCACCGCCACAACTCCCTATCACCCATGACATTTGCTAGATCATCCGCATCTTCAAGGCCAGTGTCCTTTAAGATGCGTCTCAAGAAAGTCATGGGCTGTCCACCATGTTTACTCATTCCATGAGGCTGCCAAAGTACAAGATTATGCACTGGCTGGTCCTCACGGCGAAAGCAATGTCCTGCAAAGCGGAGGCGCTTTTTGTTCTAGTGTCAAGCTTGAGGAAACCAATGAGACACCTCCAATGTTATATAGTGTCTGGTTGGAGATGTGTGCATTGTACTTGTTTGAGACAACACAAAGAGAAAGGACAATTTGGGACAAACAAACAGTGTTTGTGCCAGTTTGGGACAAACAAACAGTGTTTGTGACAGTTTGGGATAAACAAACAGTGTTTGTGCCAGTTTGGGACAAACAAACAGTGTTTGTGACAGTTTGGGACAAACAAACAGTGTTTATGACAGTTTGGGACAAACAAACAGTGTTTGTGACAGTTTGGGACAAACAAACAGTGTTTATGACAGTTTGGGACAAACAAACAGTGTTTGTGACAGTTTGGGACAAACAAACAGTGTTTGTGACAGTTTGGGACAAACAAACAGTGTTTATGACAGTTTGGGACAAACAAACAGTGTTTGTGACAATTTGGGACAAACAAACAGTGTTTATGACAGTTTGCGTCAAACAAACAGTGTTTGTGACAGTTTGGGATAAACAAACAGTGTTTGTGCCAGTTTGGGACAAACAAACAGTGTTTGTGACAGTTTGCGTCAAACAAACAGTGTTTGTGACAGTTTGGGATAAACAAACAGTGTTTGTGCCAGTTTGGGACAAACAAACAGTGTTTGTGACAGTTTGGGACAAACAAACAGTGTTTATGACAGTTTGGGACAAACAAACAGTGTTTGTGACAGTTTGAGACAAACAAACAGTGTTTGTGACAGTTTGGGATAAACAAACAGTGTTTGTGCCAGTTTGGGACAAACAAACAGTGTTTGTGACAGTTTGGGATAAACAAACAGTGTTTGTGACAATTTGGGACAAACAAACAGTGTTTGCGACAATTTGGGACAACACAAAGATAAAGAACAATTTGGGACAAACAAAGAGTTTTTGGGACAGTTTGGGACAAACAAACATGTTTGGGACAGTTTGGAATAAACAAACAGTGTTTGTGACAGTTTGGGACAAACAAACAGTGTTTGTGACAGTTTGGGATAAACAAACAGTGTTTGTGACAATTTGGGACAAACAAACAGTGTTTGTGACAGTTTGAGACAACACAAAGATAAAGGACAATTTGGGACAAACAAACAGTTTTTTGGACAGTTTGGGACAAACAAACAGTGTCTGGGACAGTTTGGGATATCACAAAGAGAAAATACAATTTGTGACAAACGAACAGTGTTTGGGACAAACGAACAGTGTTTGGGACAAACAAACAGTGTTTATGACAGTTTGGGACAAACAAACAGTGTTTGAGACAGTTTGGGACAAACGAACAGAGTTTGGGACAAACGAACAGTGTTTGGGACAAACAAACAGTGTTTTGGGACAAACAAACAGTGTTTGGGACAGTTTGGGACAAACGAGCAGTGTTTGTGACAGTTGGGGACAACACAAAGATAAAGGACAATTGGGGACAAACAAACAGTGTTTGGGACAGTTTGGGACAAACAAACAGTGTTTGGGACAGTTTGGGACAAACAAACAGTGTTTGGGACAGTTTGGGACAACACAAAGAGAAAGGACAATTTGGGACAACAAACAGTGTTTTGGACAGTTTGGGACAAACAAACAGTGTTTGTGACAGTTTGCGACAAACAAACAGTGTTTGTGACAGTTTGGGACAAACAAACAGTGTTTGGGACAGTTTGGGACAAACAAACAGTGTTTGGGACAGTTTGGGACAGTTTGGGACAAACAAACAGTGTTTGTGACAGTTTGGAACAACACAAAGAGATAGGACAGTTTGGGACAAACAAACAGTGTTTGGGACAGTTTGGGACAAACAAACAGTGTTTGGGACAGTTTGGGACAACACAAAGAGAAAGGACAATTTGGGACAAACAAACAGTATTTGTGACAGTTTGGGACAAACAAACAGTGTTTGTGACAGTTTGGGACAACACAAGGAGAAAGAACAATTTGGGACAACAAACAGTGTTTTGGACAGTTTGGGACAAACAAACAGTGTTTGTGACAGTTTGCGACAAACAAACAGTGTTTGTGACAATTTGGGACAGTTTGGGACAAACAAACAGTGTTTGGGACAGTTTGGGACAAACAAACAGTGTTTGGGACAGTTTGGGACAGTTTGGGACAAACAAACAGTGTTTGTGACAGTTTGGGACAACACAAAGATAAAGGACAATTGGGGACAAACAAACAGTGTTTGTGACAGTTTGGGACAAACAAACAGTGTTTGGGACAGTTTGGGACAAACAAACAGTGTTTGTGACAGTTTGGAACAACACAAAGAGAAAGGACAATTTGGGACAAACAAACAGTGTTTGGGACAGTTTGGGACAAACAAACAGTGTTTGGGACAGTTTGGGACAACACAAAGAGAAAGGACAATTTGGGACAAACAAACAGTATTTGTGACAGTTTGGGACAAACAAACAGTGTTTGTGACTGTTTGGGACAACTACTAGGATCGGCATGCTGTATTGCAGCAGCATTTTTAAGAATGCTGTGCCGGCTTATCGACAAAATTGCACCGCCACAACTCCCTATAACCCATGACATTTGCTAGATCATCCGCATCTTCAAGGCCAGTGTCCTTTAAGATGCGTCTCAAGAAAGTCATGGGCTGTCCACCATGCTTATTCATTCCATGAGGCTGCCAAAGTACAAGATTATGCACTGGCTGGTCCTCACGGCAAAAGCAATGTCCTGCAAAGCGGAGGCGATTTTGTTCTAGTGTCAAGCTTGAGGGAACCAATGAGACACCTCCAATGTTATATAGTGTCTGGTTGGAGATGTGTGCATTGTACTTGTTTGGGACAACACAAAGAGAAAAGACAATTTGGGACAAACAAACAGTGTTTGTGCCAGTTTGGGACAAACAAACAGTGTTTGTGACAGTTTGGGATAAACAAACAGTGTTTGTGACAATTTGGGACAAACAAACAGTGTTTGTGACAATTAGGGACAACACAAAGATAAAGAACAATTTGGGACAAACAAAGAGTTTTTGGGACAGTTTGGGACAAACAAACATGTTTGGGACAGTTTGGAATAAACAAACAGTGTTTGTGACAGTTTGGGACAAACAAACAGTGTTTGTGACAGTTTGAGACAACACAAAGATAAAGGACAATTTGGGACAAACAAACAGTTTTTGGGACAGTTTGGGACAAACAAACAGTGTTTGGGACAGTTTGGGACATCACAAAAAGAAAATACAATTTGGGACAAACGAACAGTGTTTGGGACAAACGAACAGTGTTTGGTACAAACGAACAGTGTTTGGGACAAACGAACAGTGTTTGGGACAAACGAACAGTGTTTATGACAGTTTGGGACAAACAAACAGTGTTCGGGACAGTTTGGGACAAACGAACAGTGTTTGGGACAAACGAACAGTGTTTGGGACAAACGAACAGTGTTTGGGACAAACGAACAGTGTTTGGGACAAACGAACAGTGTTTATGACAGTTTGGGACAAACAAACAGTGTTTGGGGCAGTTTGGGACAAACAAACAGTGTTTGGGACAGTTTGGGACATCACAAAGAGAAAATACAATTTGGGACAAACGAACAGTGTTTGGGACAAACGAACAGTGTTTGGGACAAACGAACAGTGTTTGGGACAAACGAACAGTGTTTGGGACAAACGAACAGTGTTTGGGACAAACGAACAGTGTTTGGGACAAACGAACAGTGTTTGGGACAAACGAACACTGTTTGGGACAAACGAACAGTGTTTGGGACAGTTTGGGACAAACGAACAGTGTTTGGGACAAACAAATAGTGTTTATGACAGTTTGGGACAAACAAACAGTGTTTGGGACAGTTTGGGACAAACAAACAGTGCTTGTGACAGTTTGGGACAAACGAACAGTGTTTGGGACAGTTTGGGACAAACGAACAGTGTTTGGGACAAACAAACAGTGTTTATGACAGTTTGGGACAAACAAACAGTGTTTGGGACAGTTTGGGACAAACAAACAGTGCTTGTGACAGTTTGGGACAAACAAACAGTGCTTGTGACAGTTTGGGACAAACAAACAAACAGTTTTGTGTTTTATAGAAAATAAAATTTCTTACAATAATAGCTTTTGAACCTAGTCGAAGATCCCCTTGGAACCACTCGAATGTAACCGCCGGAGCGCCAAATATTGGACACTTAAGTTGCACCGTAGATCCAGCAATGGCACCTCTTTCTCTAATATTCTAAATAAAAAATAACAAAATTATTGCAACGTTACCGAAAAGACAAAAAACATCTCAATATTTAGTAAAAATAAACATAACATTAACATAAATTGTGTGTTAAAATAAAGTCAATGTCATTTTCTAAACACTGTTTCCAAAAAACATTGGCAAACATTAAATAAATTTACATTAAATTTAGTCGGGACTTGCAACCAACCCATGGCCTAATTATCATTAATCATAATTATTATTATCATGATACAGAACAATAATATTTTTTGCATATTGATGCATACATATTGATGGGGAGATTAAATAATACGAATAATATATCATCAGTGTGACCTCATTCAATTTAGAATTGATTATCAGAAGAAGAAAAAAATAAATAAATAAATATAATAAATAATAAATTAGCGGTTTACACATTTGTAGTCGGGGGATGCCACAGAGTATTACAGGATCCGAAGATCCGTTGTTTCAAGAACATTATGAGGGGCCACAGAGTATAACAGGATCCGAAGATCCGTTGTTTCAAGAACATTATGAGGGGCCACAAAGTATTACAGGATCCGAAGATCCGTTGTTTCAAGAACATTATGAGGGGCCACAGAGTATAACAGGATCCGAAGATCCGTTGTTTCAAGAACATTATGAGGGGCCACAGAGTATTACAGGATCCGAAGATCCGTTGTTTCAAGAACATTATGAGGGACCACATAGTATTACAGGATCTGAAGATCCGTTGTTTCAAGAACATTATGAGGGGCCACAGAGTATTACAGGATCCGAAGATCCGTTGTTTCAAGAACATTATGAGGGGCCACAGAGTATTACAGGATCCGAAGATCCGTTGTTTCAAGAACATTATGAGGGGCCACAAAGTATTACAGGATCCGAAGATCCGTTGTTTCAAGAACATTATGAGGGGCCACAGAGTATTACAGGATCTGAAGATCCGTTGTTTCAAGAACATTATGAGGGGCCACAGAGAATTTCAGAATCCTAAGATCCGTTGTTTCAAGAACATTATGAGGGACCACAGAGTATTACAGGATCCTAAGATCCGCTGTTTCAATAACATTATGAGGGGCCACAGAGTATAACAGGATCCGAAGATCCGTTGTTTCAAGATCATTATGAGGGGCCACAGAGTATAACAGGATCCGAAGATCCGTTGTTTCAAGAACATTATGAGGGGCCACAGAGTATTACAGGATCCTAAGATCCGTTGTTTCAAGAACATTATGAGGGGCCACAGAGTATTACAGGATCCTAAGATCCGTTGTTTCAAGAACATTATGAGGGGCCACAGAGTATAACAGGATCCTAAGATCCGTTGTTTCAAGAACATTATGAGGGGCCACAGAGTATAACAGGATCCTAAGATCCGTTGTTTCAAGAACATTATGAGGGGCCACAGAGTATAACAGGATCCTAAGATCCGTTGTTTCAAGAACATTATGAGGGGCCACAGAGTATTACAGGATCCTAAGATCCGTTGTTTCAAGAACATTATGAGGGGCCACAGAGTATTACAGGATCCTAAGATCCGTTGTTTCAAGAACATTATGAGGGGCCACAGAGTATAACAGGATCCTAAGATCCGTTGTTTCAAGAACATTATGAGGGGCCACAGAGTATAACAGGATCCTAAGATCCGTTGTTTCAAGAACATTATGAGGGGCCACAGAGTATAACAGGATCCGAAGATCCGTTGTTTCAAGATCGTTATGAGGGGCCACAGAGTATAACAGGATCCGAAGATCCGTTGTTTCAAGAACATTATGAGGGACCACAGAGTATTACAGAATCCTAAGATCCGTTGTTTCAAGAACATTATGAGGGGCCACAGAGTATTACAGAATCCTAAGATCCGTTGTTTCAAGAACATTATGAGGGGCCACAGAGTATTACAGGATCCGAAAATCCGTTGTTTCAAGAAGATTATGAGGGACCACAGAGTATAACAGGATCCGAAGATCCGTTGTTTCAAGAACATTATGAGGGGCCACAGAGTATTACAGGATCCGAAGATCCGTTGTTTCAAGAACATTATGAGGGGCCACAGAGTATTACAGGATCCGAAGATCCGTTGTTTCAAGAACATTATGAGGGGCCACAGAGTATTACAGGATCCGAAGATCCGTTGTTTCAAGAACATTATGAGGGGCCACAGAGTATTACAGGATCCGAAGATCCGTTGTTTCAAGAAGATTATGAGGGACCACAGAGTATTACAGAATCCTAAGATCCGTTGTTTCAAGAACATTATGAGGGGCCACAGAGTATTACAGGATCCTAAGATCCGTTGTTTCAAGAACATTATGAGGGACCACAGAGTATTACAGAATCCTAAGATCCGTTGTTTCAAGAACATTATGAGGGGCCACAGAGTATTACAGGATCCTAAGATCCGTTGTTTCAAGAACATTATGAGGGGCCACAGAGTATTACAGGATCCGAAGATCCGTTGTTTCAAGAACATTATGAGGGGCCACAGAGTATTACAGGATCCGAAGATCCGTTGTTTCAAGAACATTATGAGGGGCCACAGAGTATTACAGGATCCGAAGATCCGTTGTTTCAAGAACATTATGAGGGGCCACAGAGTATTACAGGATCCAAAGATCCGTTGTTTCAAGAACATTATGAGGGGCCACAGAGTATTACAGGATCCTAAGATCCGTTGTTTCAAGAACATTATGAGGGGCCACAGAGTATTACAGGATCCTAAGATCCGTTGTTTCAAGAACATTATGAGGGGCCACAGAGTATTACAGGATCCGAAGATCCGTTGTTTCAAGAACATTATGAGGGGCCACAGAGTATAACAGGATCCGAAGATCCGTTGTTTCAAGAACATTATGAGGGGCCACAGAGTATTACAGGATCCTAAGATCCGTTGTTTCAAGATCATTATGAGGGGCCACAGAGTATAACAGGATCCGAAGATCCGTTGTTTCAAGAACATTATGAGGGACCACAGAGTATTACAGAATCCTAAGATCCGTTGTTTCAAGAACATTATGAGGGGCCACAGAGTATTACAGGATCCTAAGATCCGTTGTTTCAAGAACATTATGAGGGGCCACAGAGTATTACAGGATCCTAAGATCCGTTGTTTCAAGAACATTATGAGGGACCACAGAGTATTACAGAATCCTAAGATCCGTTGTTTCAAGAACATTATGAGGGGCCACAGAGTATTACAGGATCCTAAGATCCGTTGTTTCAAGAACATTATGAGGGGCCACAGAGTATTACAGGATCCTAAGATCCGTTGTTTCAAGAACATTATGAGGGGCCACAGAGTATTACAGGATCCTAAGATCCGTTGTTTCAAGAACATTATGAGGGGCCACAGAGTATTACAGGATCCGAAGATCCGTTGTTTCAAGAACATTATGAGGGGCCACAGAGTATTACAGGATCCTAAGATCCGTTGTTTCAAGATCATTATGAGGGGCCACAGAGTATAACAGGATCCGAAGATCCGTTGTTTCAAGAACATTATGAGGGGCCACAGAGTATTACAGGATCCTAAGATCCGTTGTTTCAAGATCATTATGAGGGGCCACAGAGTATAACAGGATCCGAAGATCCGTTGTTTCAAGAACATTATGAGGGACCACAGAGTATTACAGAATCCTAAGATCCGTTGTTTCAAGAACATTATGAGGGGCCACAGAGTATTACAGGATCCTAAGATCCGTTGTTTCAAGAACATTATGAGGGGCCACAGAGTATTACAGGATCCTAAGATCCGTTGTTTCAAGAACATTATGAGGGACCACAGAGTATTACAGAATCCTAAGATCCGTTGTTTCAAGAACATTATGAGGGGCCACAGAGTATTACAGGATCCTAAGATCCGTTGTTTCAAGAACATTATGAGGGGCCACAGAGTATTACAGGATCCTAAGATCCGTTGTTTCAAGAACATTATGAGGGGCCACAGAGTATAACAGGATCCGAAGATCCGTTGTTTCAAGAACATTATGAGGGGCCACAGAGTATTACAGGATCCGAAGATCCGTTGTTTCAAGAACATTATGAGGGGCCACAGAGTATTACAGGATCCTAAGATCCGTTGTTTCAAGAACATTATGAGGGGCCACAGAGTATTACAGGATCCTAAGATCCGTTGTTTCAAGAACATTATGAGGGGCCACAGAGTATTACAGGATCCTAAGATCCGTTGTTTCAAGAACATTATGAGGGGCCACAGAGTATAACAGGATCCGAAGATCCGTTGTTTCAAGAACATTATGAGGGACCACAGAGTATAACAGGATCCGAAGATCCGTTGTTTCAAGAACATTATGAGGGGCCACAGAGTATTACAGGATCCGAAGATCCGTTGTTTCAAGAACATTATGAGGGGCCACAGAGTATTACAGGATCCGAAGATCCGTTGTTTCAAGAACATTATGAGGGGCCACAGAGTATTACAGGATCCGAAGATCCGTTGTTTCAAGAACATTATGAGGGGCCACAGAGTATTACAGGATCCTAAGATCCGTTGTTTCAAGAACATTATGAGGGGCCACAGAGTATTACAGGATCCTAAGATCCGTTGTTTCAAGAACATTATGAGGGGCCACAGAGTATTACAGGATCCTAAGATCCGTTGTTTCAAGAACATTATGAGGGGCCACAGAGTATTACAGGATCCTAAGATCCGTTGTTTCAAGAACATTATGAGGGGCCACAGAGTATTACAGGATCCGAAGATCCGTTGTTTCAAGAACATTATGAGGGGCCACAGAGTATTACAGGATCCTAAGATCCGTTGTTTCAAGAACATTATGAGGGGCCACAGAGTATTACAGGATCCTAAGATCCGTTGTTTCAAGAACATTATGAGGGGCCACAGAGTATTACAGGATCCTAAGATCCGTTGTTTCAAGAACATTATGAGGGGCCACAGAGTATAACAGGATCCGAAGATCCGTTGTTTCAAGAACATTATGAGGGACCACAGAGTATTACAGAATCCTAAGATCCGTTGTTTCAAGAACATTATGAGGGGCCACAGAGTATTACAGGATCCTAAGATCCGTTGTTTCAAGAACATTATGAGGGGCCACAGAGTATTACAGGATCCTAAGATCC